>JAIPRM010006231.1:0-19053 GCA_025469315.1 Stegophylla sp. TES_Ste_2020 | reverse complement strand
TTTGGTCCAGTATTTCTATACGAAAAAGTGTTTACAGAAAGAGAAAAAAGAAAAAAAAATAAACATCATTGTAAAATCATAAGCTTCTTCACTTCGTTCAGAATCTAAAATAATCAAAATTTGACAATTTTTAATAAATAAAGAATTATAGAAATAACATACTAATATTTTTAAGTTCTTAATATTTCAGTTTTAAATTATTGGTATTATGAGCTGAAAATTTAATATAACCACTCTTATTTTATTTTAGAAGCAGTGCCATATCTACACATTTAATACATTGTGTTTCAATACATTTTGAATACGACAATGCTAGGTTCAAATATTAACCAGTAAACTAAACTTGTCTTGTATTAATTGAAGCACCATTCAGAATCGTTTTAGTGAAGAAATTATTTATTGTTTCTTTAAAATTTAACACAACCACCAATTCCCACCCAAGATGTAAAGAATACCAATGGTACGAAGTATGTCTGGCTTTTTTTTTTTAAGATATTTATTCAAAATGTGTTACTTCTCACTTACTTTAAATTAGACCAATCACATTCCATATTTGTTTCTTGAACATTTGTTTCAATACTCAATTCAATGCCTGGCTGTTCGTCTACATTTTCTTCTTTTATCATGCTATAACATCAACAGTGTTAATTATATCCTGTTGGATTTAACCATAAAAATAATTATATTAACATTTATATATAATATGTTATATTATATTAGGATTACATTTTCAGGATTTAAGCAAATAATACTTTTCAAAAATTTAATAATAGAATAATCAGTATCCATTTAAATGTCTCCGTCTAACAAACAAATAATGTAGTAAAATTAAGCTACACAGAATATCAATTGTGCGGGGTTCAAAAAAAAAAGCAAGTCTATACATTTTACAATTCATCACTCCATATATAATACCATTGGAAATTTCTTAAACGCTGTTGTTTATTATATATGTTTTAAATAAATAAATAAATTTATAGGTACAATTTTTTTGTATATTATTATTATTTTTATTTTATATGTTAATTGTTAGAAAAATAAGATTAGAAAAAGATTCTAACAGAACTAAAATAAAATATTAAGATTTAATACAAATATTTTGATATTTATAAGTACCAACATATTCTTTTATATTATTTGAAATTTTTTTTTTCCTATTATTTTTTATGTTTATTGTCAATTTTAATATTAAAATCTAATACAAATGCCTATATACTTTTTTACACTCCATGTTATATAATTTATACATTCTTTTTAAATAAAATTTTAAACTATTTGTAAATGGTTAACTTGCTTTTGTTCCACTTGCTTTTTTTTCCTAAACTCCAATTGTGCAGTTTGAATTGACTTTACAATTTCAACACTCAATATCAAAATTAAAGAAAAGAGCATTTTCAAGGAGATATTGTATAGTTTGTTTCAATTATTGCTTGTCAGAGAAGTTACAGCTATTTCAAAAATATTTAACTCAAAATCTTGTAACATCTTTGTTGGACAATATTTTACAAAAATAATATGGCATTCCCTCAAAAATGTTCTTCTTTGTAATTTTTATAACGGTAATAAAACTCTAAAATCAACCTTAACAGCATAATAAATGTTCTGTGTAGCTTAATTTTGTTAGCTAGCCAGAGACAACAAATTATATATTATTATCTATATATGTTTCACAACAGTTGTGAAACTGTCCATTTCATCATAGGGTTAATTTTTTGCTCAGTTCATGAAATAGACTTTCCATGCGGTAATTTTATGAACTTGGGAAATATTTATAATTTCTTACACATTTCATAAATTGTTTGCACATGTTAAAAATATAATTGAATTAATGAAAACTCAGGTTATGATGTATTTTACCGTTTTAGATTCTGAACGAAGTGAAGAAGCTTATGATTTTATAATGTTTATTTCTTTTTAGATTCTGAACGAAATAAAGAAGCTAATGTTTTTACAATGATGTTTATTTTATTTTATTTTTTTCTGTATACACTTTTTCGTATAGATCTACTTGTCCAAAAGTTTCAATCAGTAACTTTTTAAAAAAGGATTTGCCTCTAATTGGTACCTTAGAGAGGTAATTTTTTGAATTTCTCAATTTTTCATTTTTTTTTTTGAAAAAACTACCCAAAATTTGACAAAAACGACTCTGAAACCATAATTTTTCAATCCAAACTTTATGAAAATTTAAACATAGATAGAAATTAATATAAGAAAGATTTTAGCGCAAAAAAATTTTGAAAATGTGAAAAAAAATTTTGGACATTTTTCTAACATTTTTTTTTTCCTTTATATATTAGATAAAAAAAAAAGAAAAAGTAAAGTAAATTATAGACAAGAAAGTCTGACATACTTTGCACCACGGATTTTCTTTGGAATGATATTGATGGAACAGTTATAATGAAGAATGTTAAAGTAATATTATCATAGTAATAGTTTACAAAGTATTATCACCAAACACACCCAAATTAAAGAGCTCAATACAGAAAAAGAATAACAAAAATATTATTTTCAGAAAAATATTGTGAGACAATCTTCGTAATGCTCAAAATCAAAATACTAATAACTTATCATTTAATACAATATAACAAATATACTCACATAGTGTTAATTTTAGAATTTTCATTTATTTGGTATGAATTCATAGCATTAGACAGATTCTCGATTATCGTCAATAATGAGAACTGTAAAAAACACAAATTAATAAAATATTTTAAATATATGTTAAATGAATACAGACACAATTTTAAGGAAAACTACTTGAAAATAATCAACTTAGGGTTTTCGGTGATATTAGGTATATACAAATTCAATGTAATGTTCTATGTAAAAATTTAACAACAAATTTACTTTCTCGTTAATTTTGGTTAAACCATACCTATAGATATGTATTATCATATTAAACTATTAAAGTGAATAATATATTATTTTATTTAATAAGTAGACAAATATTATTATTAAGGAACTTAAGATATCCAACAATCTCGAGTTGAATGTTACCCATTTCAACTATTTGAATTTTTTAATACTTGCTTTTAAAACTGAGTTATATACAGTAAATTATATGCCAAAATATTTGTTTGAAGTTGAATTAAACCTTCTTATTTAATGCGTTGAGTAAACTAGCACACAAGACTTCATTTTGAAACTAAAATATTAAATTATATAATTATGTATAAATATATATAAACATTTTAATTTCAAAACTAAGTCTTGTGTGCTAGTTTACTCGACACAGTAAATAAGAAGGTTTTATTCCACTTCAAACAAATATTTTGACTTAAATCTTGTTAACCACATCACTTAAGAATTGTAGATCATTTTTAACATATCACGTTTGGTAATATCACTGTTATGATCACATTCATGTATCTTTGTTTGTTACATATACATGATTATCATTGCAATCACATAGCCAAAGTTTTAAAATGATAAGTATAGTTCATTATGTAATACTGTATAAATATTATACTATATAATAAACTAGCTTGAAAAGGTAAGTTTTTTACTGCGACCAAGAGCATGACTTGCTTCAATGTCCAACCTATCCGCAAACAGACACAGATCCAGAAGAAAATCTTGGATAGGTTCATGTTGTTATACAATAAAACATTGTCATAACTTATACAATAACAAATGTATTAATTAAATATTACTTTTAATACAATTTATTTATTTAAAGAAAATTACATCTAACCAAAAAATGTATCAATTTTTTCTTGATATTTTGACTCGCTAATTCTTATCATAGAATTACCCAGTTTCCAAAATGAAGAAAGAAACAGAATTTTATAAAATTAAAGTAAGTAAAATAAAATGAAATAACATTAAAAATTTAATTATTCGCCTATTAATATAATTAACTTTATGTTGAAGTCACTTCAAAATTATATTTATTCCACCAGTGGCTCATGGATCATTTTATTTTAATTACATTTAATTTTAAGTATAATATTATATTTCTTCAATATTTGGAGATAATATGTCCAATAATTGTATTTAATATTCAAAATATGCAAATAATTGATAATTAATGGTCATAGTTTATAATTTTATACAATTTTAATAGTATTAAAATAAATAAACAAAAATGTATTTACAACATTATAAATACGAAACAGTGTTTTATTAAACATTTTAAAATACTAATTATTATACAACATATATTATTGCTGTATTATAACTTGTTGTAATTTTATAATAATTCTGCATACTTAGGTAATTTCATTGTGTTCCCTGACGAGCCACCATTGATTAACTTAAAAAATATATCATAAATTTAAAAAAATTGAGCAGTATTACAATTTTAAATTACCATCTCAACTCTTAACACAAATTATACCATCGAGTGAATAATTTAGACGTATTTACATTATTGTTCTAAATAATAATATGATAATAAAAAAATATACAATTTTTTTAAACCTATTTACTCTTATATATTATTATATTAAGGTGAATATCAAATAGAACAAAATAAAAATGATCAAGAAAAAATTAAAAACTCTACATGTGTAATTTTAAAATAAACATAATAAAGCCCAAAGCCTGTGGAGGGAGTCAAGACCTCAATGACCCCTCTCCTGGATTTGATACTGTCCACAAATTGAAAATATCACTTGACTCGCTGTGCAATGTGAGGACATTTCTATTTAAGAAGTGGACGGCAAGCAGAGCTAGTCGGCCGTTGGTAGCGGTGGAAAACATACCTCATCAAGCTAGTATTATAGAACAGTGTAGTATTTATATAGTGATTGTGATACAATGACCATAATAAAATCTGGTAGGTAGTAGCAATAACCCACAAGTACCTAAAAAAAAATGAACAATTTTCAAAATACAAATAATTCTAAATCGATAACATTTTGCATTTTTAACTGATAAAATATTGGTATTACATGGAAAATACTGTTGATAATAAATACATTGTCGAAATAGTTTTGTATCATCGTTTTCAGCAGCAAAAACTACCCACATCAAAATGAATGAAATGTCTTGAAGTAGCAAAACCATACTTACATCCATAGTTTTTACCTATAGTAACTTGAGCATCAAAAATAAATACAAATCTTTGCATTTTTAGGGACAAAAAGAGGGATCGCATTCTTAAAAATCATCCTATAGAAATAGTTTAATTTATTATTCGACAGATAACACAAATTAAAATTAAATTGTGTAAATAAATATTCTTTATGCATTTTTAAACTAATATTGTAACTAATATCAAATTTGATATGCATATTTAAATGAAAACATGTAAATTTGAAATATTTTTGGTCCGACATACTGCAGCTCAAGTCATTAGAATATAATATTTAGAAAATACTTACATAATGACGAAAAGTCGGATTTGCTAATAATAGATGAACATTTTTTTGTGGCTCTCCTCGCAGTTCTTTGAAAATTTATTACATTGTCTTTCACCAGAGTAGACAAATATTGTAGTGGTGTCAAGAAAACTTATAGTGTGTTTAAGCTCGGACAACGAGAAAACAATAATTACAGACACGTTGTTCGACATTAAATTTAATTTTAGGTAGGTAGGTAAAATGGTACAAAGCTAGTTAAAGAATTTAAAACCAGACATCTAAAAATACCTTGGGATATTTGTGTTTTTGTAAAAGAGAATACATGATTTAAGATTTTGGAAAACATTCTTTATCTTATCAATTATGTAGTTTTTTTGATATTACACTGATGGTTTATTTTGGACGATTCAAGATAACATTATTAATGTTTGAACAATAACATTGCCACCATCATGATAAAACCACAGATTTTCATCTATTCTGTGATAAAACCACAGATTATAATATCACTATTCTGTGATATCATGGTCTTAGATGATCTTCTAGACTTCTAGATAATCTAAGACCGTGGAGTATGAAAGTGCATTACAAATGTATAGAAAAGTATAATATATGAAGATACATTTCACATATTCTGTTTTTAAAAAGTTCCAAACATGATTTGCATTTCATTTTATTCAATAATTAATTTAATTAGCATTAATAAGCATTATTAGAACTTATTTGTGATAAATATCGGTCCTCAACTAACAGCAAACCCAATAATATTTACATGATTCAATTTTTTTCCGGTACAGCGTTAAAAAAATTTAGTAAGTGGCCTGTTACGTTTGGTTAAAATTTTATTAAAATTCAATAATGTGGCCATTCAAAAAGAAAATAAAGAACTGTTAAAAAGACCAGAAAGTATAGTATTTATCATCGTTATATATATGTATATATATATATATATACATATGTTATAAACATACAATATTATTCTTCCATCTTCCATAAAAAAATTACTGCTGATGTATTACTAACTAATAATTAAAATATTTTTATTCATAAATCTAAAATTATGACTATATCAAACTATATATTTTTTTGGATTTATATTCTACTGTCACTTGTTATATCGTTATTTAATTTTCTTCTTCAATCTATAACAATTATTATATATTATTTAATAATTTGTTACCAGTTTATTACTACTTAAATTCATCACCATAATATTTTGTCTATGCCGTACAAATAAATAAATTATGGGTTAGTTAAAGCTGTTATGAGAAAGAAATCAAACAGCGTCTTATCGCACTGTGTTCAGTATAATATGTCATCATAGCCTAATTTCTTTAATATTATGCAATTATTTGAGTACCTATTTTATTTCAAATGTTTACATCACAGTTTCGAGGAACTCTCATGGGATTATCTTTACTATAGCGTCAAACAATATAAATGTAAACTCTTGGACAATCGTTCGTTAAAGAAATAATGATTACCTCATTTAAACAGATGCCCATATAGGAAGTGGAGTTGGTGATATATCATTTTAGTATTTCTAAAATTGTT
The DNA here is from genome assembly GCA_025469315.1 of Stegophylla sp. TES_Ste_2020. Classification (NCBI taxonomy): domain Eukaryota; kingdom Metazoa; phylum Arthropoda; class Insecta; order Hemiptera; family Aphididae; genus Stegophylla; species Stegophylla sp. TES_Ste_2020. Next base: position 12,193 of record JAIPRM010006231.1, on the reverse strand, counting down.
GAGTAACTCGCTACTCGTTAAACCATTACATATTATTTCCAAAATATTTCTTAATCTGATTTTTTTTTTTTGACTGTTTTATTATTAATATTATAAAAGAGAATTTTTTCTTTATTGTTAACTCTGTAAAGGTATATTTTGACAGGCCAGACGGGCGAAGTACCAACGCACAACGATAGTCTAGCACCGTTTCTTAACCTTTTTAGTGTCGCGACCCCCCCACACCCCTATCTATATCAGGTACAAATTTGAATACCATGTAATACAAATTCAGCGAGCACACTAATTATATACTTTATAATCATTAATTTTTTTAAAGTATATATTTATTTTTTTTATTATTTTTAGTTTTTTTATGTTCAATAAAAAGATTCACTTTGTAAATCAGCGTTTTATTATTTTTGAGCTAAACGACCCCTAGTCAAAGTGATCGTGAAAGTCTCGATTAGCAACTTTTTGAAACCAGAATAGCTTCTAGTTGGTACTTTAGAACGATCATTTTTTGAATTTCTCAATTCTTCAATTTTTTGGGGAGGGAAAAAATAGACAAAAAAAGACCTGATATTTTTTTAATCCATACTGTATGAAAAGTTGAACATAGACAATAAACAATAAAAAATAGACAATAATATAATCAAAAACATTTTGGCGCAAGAAAAGTTTGAAAATGTGAAAAAAATTTTTGTACATTTTTCCAACACCTTTTTTTCTTATTAATTTTTTTACCTTTATTTATTTATTAGACACAAAAAATTTAAATGATGTAAAGTTAGGTACAGTATAGAAAACAATACCGGACATACTTCGCTCTTTGGGTCAGATACTCTTGGTGAGTGTGTTGAAAATTACGACTGTAATTGTTCTTTGTACTATATATTATCTTCCTTTGTTCAGAATCGTCTTATTGAATTAATCATTTTTTTTAAATCAACATGCACACAATGAGTATCTGATCCAAAGAGCGAAAAATATTCGCGGTGCAAAGTATGTCTCCGTATTAGTAAAAATTTAAGAAAAATCTATTTTATTTTAAGAAATCTTTTAAAAAAAAAAATAAGTGGTGAGAAAGTGAAATGACTTGACACACATCTCACTTGAAAATGTTTTCACCAGTATGAATTTTCGAGCGTTGAACGATGGCTGCTTTGATTGAATGACTTCCTACGTGTAAAACATTTGAAAAGTCTTTCACCAGTATGCATATCCTTTTATATTGATAGATAACATCAGGCAGTGAATGACGTTTGAGATACTTCGCATTTAAATGATTATACACCAGTATGAATTTTCGTGTGTTTTATGAGATTGTAACTTTTGGCAAAGGACTTTTCACAAAAATTACATTTATAAGGTCTTTCACCAGTATGAACTCTCATGTGTGTCGAGAGATTACTACTTTGATTGAATGATTTCCCACATTCATCACATTTGAAAAGTCGTTCACCGGTATGAGTTCTCATATGTCTTGACAAATCACATGAGGCAGTGAATGACTTTTGACACACATTGCACATGAAAGGTTTTTCACCAGTATGAATTTTCATGTGTCTCCGGAGATTGCAACTTTTGGAAAAAGATTTATCACACAAAACACATTTGTAAGGTCTTTCACCGGTATGAATTCTCATGTGAGTTTCAAGATGGCTGTTGTTATTGAATGACTTCCCACACTCATCACATTTGAAACGTTTTTCCCCAGTATGAGTTTTCATGTGTTTCGACAGAGTACATAAGGCTGTAAATGACTCTTGACACACATTGCATTTGAGAGGGTTTTCATCAGTATCAATTTTCATGTGTTTTAAGGGATAGTTTGGATTGAACGACTTGCCACATGAATCACATTTGTTGAGTCTTTCACCAATATGAGTGCTCTTGTGTTTTGATAGATCACACGAGGTACTGAATGACTTTGAACACATATCACATTTGAAAGGTTTTTTACCAGTATGAATTGTCATGTGTCTCGAGAGATGGCCGCTTTGATTGAAAGCCTTCCCACATTCTTCACATTTGTAGTGTCTTTCACCAGTATGAGTTCTCATATGTCTTGAAAGATCACACGCAGCAGTGAAAGACTTTTGACACACTTCGCATTTGAAAGGTTTTTCACCAGTATGAGTTGTCATGTGTCTCGACAGTTGGCTGCTTTGATGAAACGATTTCTCACATACATCACATTTGAAGAATCTTTCATCAGAATGAGTTCTTCTATGTCTTGCAAGATCACATGAAACACTGAACGACTTGTGACACATATTGCATTTGTAAGGTTTTTCACCAGTATGAACTGCCACGTGTCTCAAGAGATGGCTACTTTGATTGAACGACTTCCCACATTCATTACATTTGAAGTGTCTTTCACCAGTATGAGTTCTCATATGCCTTGATAGATCACATAAGGCAGTAAATGACTTTTGACACACTTCGCATTTGAAAGGTTTTTCACCAGTATGAATTCTCTTGTGTTTTAAGAGATTGCAACCTTTGGTAAAAGACTTCTCACAAAAATTACATTTGAAAGGTCTTTCACCAGTATGAATTCTCATGTGTGTTGAAAGATGGCCGCTTTGATTGAACCGCTTTCCACATGTATCACATTTAAAAAGTCTTTCTCCAGTATGAGTTATCGTATGCTCTGATAGATCACATAACGCATTGAATGACTTTTGACACACATCACATTTGTATGGTTTTTCACACGTATGAAACATCAGGTTTACCTAGAAACGATGAAAATCAATAAATGAGTTTTTAAAATGATATGATACTATTTTATTACAACTCCCCCCACCGAAAATTTATTTTGGTTTCGTGTGCCTGGGCCCACCAACACTGACATTAGATGTTTACATATAACACAAATACTTTACTTATTAAGACATATCAGAAAGCAATTTAACAATATTAATTTTACATACTTTTAAAGATGATTTGGTCTTGAAACTTTTATCACATAATGCACACGTGAAAAACTCAGTTTCTTCACCTGATTCTTCAGTACAACTGACTTCATCAGATGGTACTTCATAGTCCCCATCTTCTTCTTCTTTTTTTAATTTGAAAATAGCATTCTCTGTATTTTCTTCAGAAGTGTATGTGTATCTGAAAAGTAAAATTATAAGATAATTAGATACCAAATAGATTACCAATTATTTATGTATTTTTTTTCGTCTTTTTAATATTATATAGATTTTAACAATTTAGAACATTGATGGTTAATATAGCTTCAGGTAAATCAAAATCTTCATAATTATTTAATAAATTATATACAAGACATTATATCCAAATATTTTCTTCTTTGTGCTAAAGGCACAATGCCTATTTTTATTTTTAAAGAAAACTCAGCCAGCCGAGTTATTAAATTTAAAATATATAGAATCATAATATTCTAAAATTGAACAAACAAGAGGGCAGTACAACATTTTTCAGCACAGTGCGTCAAAAAATTCATGGTAATTTCTATACATGAATCCTAGCACTCGCATTGCTTTATTATCGATAATGTTAATATGTTCAATGAAACTTTACTTACTCAACATTAGATAAATTACAATCCATATACAGTTCTTGTGAATTTGGTTCAATATTTAATTCTTCAATTGATGGCTTTTCGTCCAGATCTTCTTGTTTAATGCTGTAATACAATATCAGGAAAACTACATCATTAACTAACTATTTTGAAAGATTTTTATTAGACATTATGCATAGTTAATTGAATATTTTTCAAATACCATTTTTTATATCATCATAAATAAAGAATTATAGAAATAACTAGTATTTTTGAATTTCAAATTCTGAGTGAGAAGCAATTGTTTTCACAATAATGTGTTTTTTTTTATTTATTCTATGAACACGTTTTGATGATTTTACTTTAAAAAGTACTTTTGAAAGGTAATTTTATCGAAATTCTTAATAGTTTTTCCAAAATTTGAGAAAAAATACCTATAAGACATTTTTTTTTTAATCCAAACAATATACAAATTTAAATATAGAAGCAATTATATAAAGCATGTTGTGGTTAAATAAAATGTTTAAGCGTACAATACATTTATTTGAAATTTCTTTCAAACGCCTCTTTTTCTAATATTTTTTTTAAATATTAATTTCTTTTGTAATAATAATAAATAATAGTTTTAAGAATAATTGTCTTATATAAACTGAAACTCTGCTCACACTCATTTCATTGAAAAAATTATTTATTGTTTCTTTAAAATTTAACAAATCAGACCAAAGGAGCGACGAATACCAATAGCATGAATTATGTACAACTTTTTCATTTTTAATCATGTAAAATACAATATTTATGAAAATATTCATCAAATGTTTTTTTCTTTGTCAAATTTTCTTACAAGTTTACTCAAATAATAAATTAAATACATTTCTTTATTATTTATTTATTGTATTTAATTGGAAAAGATTATCATTTTTTAATTTTAATTTTTAAAGATACATAGACAATGTACCTATGTCCTTTCTTACTTACTCTTCACAATTTACATATATTTCTTCTAAATTTGATTCAATGAATTGATTTTCGTCTTCATCTTCTTTTTTAATGCTGTAACAAAATATTAGACAAACTACATCATTTGCTATTTCAACAAGATACTTAGGATATTATACCTAGTAAATAAGAAAAAATTTTAGCAATGTTTTTCATTTCATTGTTTATATAGTAAATTTTTAATAATAGTTATAGTTCATCTAATACTAGTAATCATAATAATTTATAGGATTTAAATTTAATGACCTTCAAAACTACCTAAATCTTGAAATTTTTGTTTCTTGTTTTTTTAAAATTCTACAAACCCACCAAAAGTATCTGATCCGAGGAGCGAAGAATATCTATAAAGTGAACTATGTCAAATTTTTTAATCTGTGAAAATTTTTCTTACACCAAAATATTCGCAAAGGAATTCTCCATCAGTGCACTAAGTTTCATAAAAATTGGTTGAACCATTTATATATTTAAGTGTACAGTTTAAGCTGTATGTTGAAATTTTTATGATAATTAATTTTGTAAGTAAGTAATATGAGCATGTTTTTGCTTCTGAAAAATTGGTTTTGTTGAACGTAAATTTGCTATATTGTATATTATTAAGAGAGAGACAACAAATGTGAGTACAGCGCCCTCTTAATTAAAAAATGTATGTACATAAATGTAACCTAGGTAAATCACAATGTTAATTACATAAAAATGCATTTCACAAGGATGGTCATATCAAAAATGGCCGGAAACATATAGTTTAGTAGTGTGGGGAGGCAAAAAGAGCAGAGCCTTTACCAAATCGCATTGATATTTATCATAAAACTGCATTTCACAAAAAATTTATTGCATACCAAGATGATTTTTCACAGCAAATCGAGGCATGTATCGATTTGAATTAGAAAAGTGAAGTACGAGGAGTTTTGTGAAATGAACAAAATGAATGAAGCTGCAGAGCGAAGTGATGTTCAATGTCTTATAAATACTAATTTACTATTAATTATTATATAAGTCCCTTAAAACCACACAGTGTGACAAACAAGAAAGAATACAACATCAAACCATAGAATAGATGAAATCATCAAACTATACATAGATATCATTTTACATGCAAGATAATAAGATGTAGATAGTAGATAGCATACAACATAATCAAATCACCATATATAACATACAACACTGCTATTTTAATTTTTATAATGGCTCAGAAAAAATTTCAACAAAAAACAACTTGTTTGTAAATTATTCTTATAGTAATATAAAATTAAAATTCGTACAAAACTGGTAATTTTCACTTTTACATTGAAAAAATAACAAGTTTTTTCAATCAAAGCCTCAAAATATTTTTAATTCTTAATCTAGTAATAAAAAAAAATAAATAAATAATGTATAAGCGTATAAATTTATAATAAGGGTTTATTTTAAATTTAATTGAAAAAGATTATCATTTTAAATTCTGATCGGAGTGAAGAAACTAGTGTTTTACAATGATGTTTATTTTTTTTCTGCAAACACATTTTGCGTCCAAACATTATTCCAAAAATTTTCGACCAAGCGACTTTTTGAAACAATTGGACTCTAGATGGTATTTTATTATTATATATATATTATTTAAGAACACCCGTAGTGTAAAATATGTCCGGCTTTTATGTCTATACTTTTTCTGTTCTCAGTTAATAGTTGGATATAAAACTGACTGAGTACAAAGTAATTATTTTTGGAATATTAATAAACTTTATAACTTTTAAAGAGCGAAGAATACAATGGTGTTTAAATTTTTTTAAGATACTTATTTAATGTTTTATATCTCACATACTTTAAATTAGACCAATCACATTCAATAAATGTTTCTCGATCATTTGGTTCGAAACTCAATTCAATTCCTGACTGTTCGTCTAATTTTTCTTCTTTTATACTGCTATAACATTTATGGTATTACTCATATTATCAGATTTAAATTAATGATAAAATATAAATAAATAAAATTTGTTATTCTTTATTTTTATATTTTTATGATACTTATTCAATATTTGTTATTTTTGACCTACTTTAAATCAGACCATTCGCATTCCATAAATGTATTTTGAACATTTGGTTCAATGCTAAATTCAATTTCTGACTGTTCATCCACATTTTCTTCTTTTATAATGCTATAACATTAACAGTATTAATTATACTATCAAATTTAAATTAATAATAATAATAATATGTATATATATATACATATATGTTAGCGTTTATGTATGAAATTCCGTTATTTTATAGAATGACGGACAATTTTAGTTAATGAATTAAATTAACAAAAAAATTTGTTTTAACTAATTTTTCTACATAATAACTAGGTATGATATAAACTAATGATTGCATTTTAGTCAATGTATTGAAAGTTATTAAATACTATTTAATTTTATCTACCTAAATACTACACTTTTTTTCGATTCTGAGTGGAGCAAAAAAGCTAGTGAATTTACAATTATGTTTTTGTCTATATTTTAATAATATTTATACATTTTTTTTTTGGTTCAATTTGCTATTCATAATGGAGGAATAGTATCACTAAAATAATGAAGATGTAATCTATAAATTTAATATAAGAAACATAAGTAGGTACCTGATACAAAAAAAAAAATGATTTGTAAAATTTATTAATTTAAATATATATTTTTTTTTTTTTAATTAAGACATTTTTATAAATCATTTTTTGAACCCTTTTCATATTTTAGAACTTTTAATGCAAATTGTTGCATATTCTAAAATTTGTAATGCATATTTTGTTTGTTTTAAGTGCGTAAATGCATGCATATTAGACACTTTTTTAGTACATTTAATTTACAATCTTAGTAATAAATACTAATAACCTTCAACTTGTCTATTATACCACATAACAAGTTTCATATATAAAATTACTTGTCAATTCTTTAAAACGTAATTTGAAAAAAATTAAGTTCAATGTTTTTTCACATTAGTAATAATTCTAAAAGTTTTGTTTGTGAGGTTTATTAAACATTGGACACTCCCTAGAAATTACCCAAAATACGCCTCTGCCTACACAACTTTGCTTACAGAGAGCAAGTATCAATTGTAAATCTAATGACATATCTTTATAATATAAAAGCAATGTTACAAAGTTGCAATCAAATAAATTAAAAATATTAATTATTCCAAGAACTTTAATAGCAGAAAATATCTTTTTAAGTGAAGGTACTAACTACTAACTTTAAAGTTTCTAAGAATAGAAAAGTTGGAATGACATAGGTACGGACAACTAATGGAGAATGCTAAGGTAATTAATAATTATACAATATAAAGTATTATCACCAAATATACCCAAATTAAAGAGTTCAATATGGAAAATGATTGACAAAATTATTATATTTGGAAAAACTTGTGAGAAAATCATAGTGAGACAATCTTTGTAATGATAAAAATCACAGTACTAATAATTAATCATTTAATACAGCACAAAAAATATACTTACACTGTGTTGATTTCAGGATTTTCAATTATTTGGTGTGAATTTGTAGCATAAGATTGTCCAATTGTCATCATCTCCATTGTCATCAATAATGAGAACTATACAAAAAACAAATTAATAAAATATTTTAGATACACAGTTTTAAAGAAAACTACTTAAAAATAAGCAACTCAGGGTTTCCAGTGGTATTAAGTACATGAAAATTTAATGCAATGTCTCAGGTGGAAATGTTATAACATATTTACTTTAACATTAATTTTGTTTACAGATTGCTTGTGAACATATTATTAAATAATAATTATAGCATATTATAATATATACTTTATCAACTAGACCGATAGATATGCATTAAAATATAAAACTAAAGTTATAAACTATTGGTTAACACAAAATTATTTTTCGCACCATCATTTTCAGCGTCAAAAACTACCTAGCTACATAAGAGTCAATCAAAATCATTGAAATGTCTTGGAGTAGCTAAACCATACTTATATCAATAGTTTTTACCTATCTATAGTAACATGAACATTAAAAAAATAAATATAAATCTTTGCATTTTCAGGGGCAAAAAAGGGAAATTGCACGCTTAAAAATGATCCAATAGTACCTAAAAGTTTAATTCATTATTTGACAGATAACACAAATTATAATTAAACTGTGTAAATATTCTTCATGCATTTTTAAACTAAGTTAAACTAATATTGTTGCTAAAATCAATTAAAATTTGTATATTTAAATGAAATTAAATGCGTAAATACATATATATTTGAAATGTTTTAGGTGCGACAAACTATAGCCATAGTCATTAGAATATAACTAGGAAATACTTACATAATTATGCTAAGTCCGGTTTACTAGCAATAGATGAAAAACTTTTTGGTGGCTCTCCTCACAGGTTCTTTGAAAACTAGTTACACAATTTCTTTCACTAGAGTAGACAAATATTGTAGAGATCGGAAAAGACTTATAGTGTTTTTAAACCTGGACAGTGAGAAGACAATAATTGTGGACGCTAGATATAATTTAAGGTAGGTAGGTAAAATAGTACAAACCAATTAAAAGCATTTAAAACTAGACATCTAAAAAAATGTCTAAAGATATTTGTGTTTATAAACAGGTTACATCAGTTTATACGAGTATTTATGTAACGACAAATATAATACTACGAATACAAGAGTTTTTCGAAAATATTAGTACACATTAGAACGGCTGATCATTCATTGTACTTCAAAATATTGGTGTACAACAATAATCATACTCGAGTCTCCAATGAATTAATTGCATGAAAATGTAATATCATTAATAACATTACCTATGTATTATCTTTTTAATCATTTATCTCTTATTACCACGGCCTAAGATAAACTATATATATCTTATACTTATACTATCTTATACTTATATATAACTACGTATATCTTAGTCCGTGCTTATTACTCTATTATCATATATAACCACCACGGACTAAGATAAACTGGATACCCAACGGCGTATGATAAACCACTATCAAATTGAAACCGAAGTGGACACACCAAGTGCAAAAATCAGCTAGCGCCATCTATGATTTTAGCACCATACTTTTTATTATTGGAAACTAATTTTTAATAAAAAATACTTCATAATATAAAATTAAAAAAAAAAAAAAAAATTAAATATACTTTATACACCTTTTTCATATCACAAATGTACTTGATTATGCATGTCCTTTTTATCCTAATATATCCTAAAATAACTTGAAAAAACACGAATTTGTGTCAAAATACAATTAAGATAAAAGATATTAACTCTTGATTTGTTATTATATACATTATTCAAGTGTATTATTTAAAAGGGATTTATTGCTGTCAATATTTATTTTTTATTCTCTTGGTTTCTGTTTTTAGATTCTGAATGAAGTGAAGAAGCTTATGATTTTACAATGATGTTCATTTTTTTTTCTATTTTCTCTTTCTGTGAACACTTTTTCGTATTGAAATACTTGTCCGAAAGTTTCGATCAGTATCTCTATAGAACCGGAATCACACACAGATGGTACTTTTAAGAGGTCATTTCGCAAATTTCTCAATATTTTTTCCAAAAACGGGGAAAAAACTGTCGAAAAATTGACAAAAAACGGCAAAATATGCAAATAACCGAAATTTCCGTAAAATTGAAAATTACTTTTTAACATAACTTCTAAAATAATAGCTAGAGACTTGAAATTTTCACCAACCATTAAAAACGGGTACGAGAACATTTCATAAAAATTTCAAAAAGATTTGATCAATTTTGAATTAAGTACGGCATTTTGAAAATTTCTCATTTTTTGTTAGTTTTTATGTAATAAAATTTTTGATTTTTGATATTAAGACTTGAAAATTTAATATGATCTCACTGACATATATGTCTAATTGATCTGAAAAAATCTCAAAAATCGTTAGTCAACTTTTTTTTTTATACCCGTTTTAAGTTAGAATTTTGACGAAATTCGTTAGTTATTCCTAAAATTACGCATTTTAACATACATATAAGAAAATTGGCCAACCGATTGTTTTGAAATTTGGTGCCTAGATAGAGAATTTCATTGCGAATATTTTGGTGCAATAAAATTTCTTACGAACGAATAATTAAACATTTTACAAGGGTTTGACTGAAGAAAAATCGAAGAAATTACGACAAAGGCGGCATCTACCAATAAACATTTAGTCGGCGCCGCCTCAATCCGTGCACACCTTAATCGTATCGTGGGATTCCCAACATAATTATGTAAACTTTACATTACTATTATATAAACTACGCCGATAATTTTACAAAGGGATTCGTGTTTCATATTTATTAATAGTGACATACTATTCAGTGTTACACTACGGTTTTAAATGTCCGTGTACAGCATTGATTAAATATAGTATATTTAATCAATGATTATAGGTATACGATGACAATGAAATAAAAAATAACTAAATATGATTTATTACATTTAAAGAACTAATAAAAATATATTTAAACATAATTATTATAAATTTTATACATAGATACCTTAATAGAATACACGGGGCACATGATTCTTGCCAACCGAAAACATGGCGGACATGTTAAAACGAGATAACAGCTGGCTCACTTTTTTTCATGTAAAGTATAGGGAGTTCTCTATCTATAGTATAGTATAGAAAAAATACATAAGATAAGACAAGCGAATAACAATACTTACGTTTTGGTATGGCCGTTGTCTAGAAAATAAAATACAATTTTCCGTACTTTCTTCGATTTTTTTCTGTCTTACCGCGTTGTAAAATGTTTAATTCTTCGTCCGTAAGAAATTTTATTGTACCAAAATATTTGCAATGAAATTCTCTAACTAAATACCAAGTTTCAAAACAATCAGTCGAACCAATTTTCTTATATGTACGTTAAAAAGTGTGCAATTTTGAGTAAAACTTTTGAATTTCGTTGAAATTCTACCTTCAAACGGGTATAAAAAAAAAAGTTGACCAACGGTTTTCGAGATTTTTTCAGGTCAATTAAACATATATGTCAGTGAGATTATAATTACATTTTCAAGTCTTAATATCAAAAATCAAAAATTTTATTTACATAAAAACTAACGAAAAATGAGAAATTTTCAAAATGCTGTACTTAACTCAAAATTGATAAAATCTTTTTAAATTTTTCATGAAATGTTTTCGTAACTAATTTTAGTGGTTAGTGAAAATTTCAAGTCTCTAGCTTTTGCCTTTTTTCGTCAATTTTTCTCTGTTTTTGGAAAAAGTATTGAGAAATTGGAAAAATTACCTCTTTAAACTACCATCTGGGTACGATTCCGGTTCTATAAAGATACCGATCGAAACTTTCGGATTAGTATTTATATACAAAAAAGTGTTTACAGAATGAGAAAAAAAAATATAAATAAATATACATATTGTAAAATCATAAGCTTCTTCACTTCATTCAGAATCTAAAATAAAAAAGCCGGACATACTTCGCACGACGGGTGGTATTCTCTTGACGGGTGTATTAAATTTTAAAGAAACGACAAATCATTTCTTCAGTAAAACGATTCTGAACGAAGGAAGTTAATAATATAAGAAAAAAAAAATATCAGACCCGGAATTATATGCACTATAAAGTACGAAATATGCATGCATTTATTCAATTAATGTATTATTGAAATATACACTAAAAATGTATTAACATGAAACAAAATATGATATTAAGTGAATAAAACAATAAAATTAAAAAGTTTACTCTATACA
>JAIPRM010006230.1:0-19055 GCA_025469315.1 Stegophylla sp. TES_Ste_2020 | reverse complement strand
CCCTTTTTTCCCCATTTCACCCCTTTAAGGGTTGAATTTCGAAAAATCCTTTCTTAGTGGGTGTCTACATCACAAAACAAAACTACTGACCAAATTTCGCACTCATAGCTTCAGCGGTTCCGGCTAGACGATGATGAATCACCCAGGACAAGTCATTTTATATAATATATACATTATATCACATAAATACAATATCATGACTTAAATTATTAATGTTGAGTATTAAGATGAATATAATAGTTCAAATTCATCAGATTATTGAAAATAGTATTGTTAGTTAAAAAGAAAAATAATAATAACAATAAAAAAACAAATTATAGATAACCATAAACAATATTTTCTGTGGTCAAATGTGGTTTCATGTGAATATTTTCACGCCTCCCCTGAAATTTTGTGACAACTCCCTAGGGGGGTGCGCCCCCCAGTTTGAGAACCCTTGATGTATTGAATAGTATATTATGCTGTGTCATTTGGCATCCCGCATGGTGGTGGACAGCTCACTTTGAATAAAAGTTGTTGCTCTCTTTCTACAATATGTAAGTAGGTCAAATTTTTGATTCCGAAATCATTAATTAGAAAGAGTGATTGATGAAAACAAAATTATTTTAAGATCATGTTAGATTACAATTCATTAGTTTCAGTTTGTTTAATTCGTCGTGATCTCGATTTAGATTCTATTATTTTGTCGTTTTCTACCCCTGGTTTACATTAGTGTTGTTATGGTGTTTTTTAACTCGTGAGTGCTAGTATATTATGACGTGTATGTAATATGTTTACACTGCACCCAAACGAAAATCACAAATTGAAATAAAACCGACTGAAACCGTTTCAAAACGTTACATTAATTTCGTTCACGAAACGATCATAATCTATACAATATGCCGGTTGACTATAGAATATTTTGCGCTAAACGGATCAAAAATAATTTTTAACATAGCAGGTACAGTAACTGATTATACAGTATCCTTTACTGAGCCCCACTCGAGTTTTCTCAGAGAGTTATTCCAGAGGTTCATTCCAGTAAAATGTATTAAATACTAATTAACGTTTTTAAAAGATTCTCCTGTAGAATTCAACGTTAAATAAAATTCTCGTTTCATCCCAATTGGCGTGTTTAATGTAATTTATGTTATATTATGACTTTATCAGAGCTGGATATTATTTCAAAAACTTAGGATTTTGAAAATCGATTAAAATAAGATTTTGATTTCGTATCTGAAAAATCATATTTGCTGGTAGTTTAAATTTGATTTTCAAAATTATTGTAATAATTTAGATTTTGAAGTAAAGTTCAATAATTGATTAAAACAAAAAATGAAATAAATGATGAATTTAAAAAAATCGGACATACTTTGCATCATGGATATTCTTCGCTCATCGGGTCAGATACTCTTAGTGGGTGTGTAGAATTTTAAAGAAACGATAAATTATTTCTTCATTAACACGATTCTGAACGATGGAAGTTAATAATATAAAGAACAATAATAGTTGTTATTTTCAACACACCCACCAAGAGTATCTGACCCGAAGAGCGAATAACATCCGTAGTGCGAATTATGTCCGGCTTTCTTGTCTATACTTCACTAATTTTATACTTTTGGACGAGTATTTTGATACGAAAAAGTGTTTACAGAGAGAGAAAAAAAACAAAAAAATAATAAGTATAATTGTAAAATCATAAAAATAAAAAATAAAAAGGTTCTTTGCTCTGCTCAGAATCTAAAAAAAAAAATATTAATTTATACCTTTCTGAAAGCACTAGCATTTTCGCTCCGCTTAAAAGACAAAATTATTAAATAACCTAATAAAATGTATTGATAACATATAATACTATCTGAATGCACTAGTTTCCAGTTTTTTCCGTTTAAGTATTAAAGTCAAATAATTACATTCGATTGCGAGTGTTTAATTTTAGATAAAATGTATTTGGTAAAATCCCTATCGAAAATGTATTTATTTCTTTCAAATCACGATGATAATATTGACAATATTGTAATTTCGAATTAATAAACTAGATATTTTTAAATTGATTGGTTAATGATTAATGATTGATAAACGAAATTCAGTCGGTCCAATTCATCATACAACTGGCCCACCGGGATTTTACCAGTTTCCCGCCAGTCCAGTCCGGCCCTGATGAATACCAAATATTAGATTATTATGCGAAATTGCGGAATTTAATTATATTTATTTATAAACAAAAAGAAAATCATTTTAATATTTGATTTTCATAATGCATACTTACTGATAGGAATTTTCCAGTTTGATAAAAATATATTATCCGTAAAAAAAAAAAAATTAAAATAAATATAATAATTTTACTAAATTAATATTTGGAGGGAGGGGGCTGATGTCCCTTAGATCGCCTCGTAAGTCTGCCTATGCTTTCAGACCCTCGACAACAGCTATAATTTGATAACGTGAGATATAAATGCTATTATATGTACAAAGTTCACTTTTCCATTGCGTTATATACGTTAAAAAAGTTTGCTCATTATTGAAATTTATATCATCTGATTAGTTTATTATTATTTGTTTGAAAACTTTAATTTTCTTCTTTCATTCGCTTATTTTCTTTGACCGTATTATGCAAAAATAAACCGTATATATGTTATTGGTTAATTGCTGCAGTTATTTTGCACAAGAATGTGTCAAAACCAAATTAAATAAAAACATCTGGAACTCTATATAATTTGATAAAACTTCGAAATTACAAGAATAAAAATAAGTAACTTTTTATACAAATTTGGTCATTTACACAAATAACGAATCGCACAGAGCTTATTCTGTTATTAAATAACAAATGTTAAACATATTGAAAGTTACGATTATTGCAAATTAAATGAAGCACTACTCAGAATAATTTTGTTGAAGAAATGATTTATCGTTTCTTTAAAATCCGACACACCCGTCAAGAATAACCAACCCGAGGTGCAAAGAACACCCCAAGGTGCAATGTAAACACTCATTTTTTTATTTTAGTTTTACAATGCTTTCCTTAAATTTATATATTATTTGCCAAATAGTACCTTACCTTTAGTAATGATTAGATTTTATTTAAAATTATTTTTATTCCTGTCAGACGAAGCAAACGACTAACAATTCAAGTTGTTTGACAGATACAATTATTCACTAACTATAATTATTGATAATACAAATAAATTAGATTTGATAAATCATGAAAAAATGAAGAATTGAGAAATTCAAAAAATGACCTCTCTAAAGTACCTACAAGTGGCAAATCCGTTTTCAAAATGTTACTGATCGAGATTTTTGGACAAGTAGATGCATACGAAAAAGTGTATACAGTAAAAAATAATAAACATCATTGTAAAATCACTTTGTTCAGAATCTAAAATATTAATAATAATAATAATATTTTTTTATTAATCATTTATTATTAATAATAAAATCGTGTATAAATAATTTTCAAATGAGACATTTAGAAGCATTTCAAAAATTTAAATTCATGTATTACAAATAATAATTGTTGTTTCAATAATTTTTTACAAGAAATTTATTATTGTTTCTTATTCTTATTTATTTATTACTATTTGTTTTCTGTATCAATGAAATTTTTTTCTGACTAAATTCAAAATAAAATGTTTTAATATATTATAATTTTTTTTTTTTTACATAATTAAAAAATAAAAAAACTATTTTTAAAATATAATCCATTCCTAGATGATGTATTCAATTATATATTGATTGAAATATTATTGTACAATATTACGTACTTTTTTTTGAATTTTAAAATCATAGAAATTACTTAATTTAATAAAATAATAAATCTGAGACATTGTTATTACAAGTTTTACCTAATTTTCTGTCTGTTTTCGATTGTTAATTATTATATTATATTTATTTAGTGAACCAATAACTTTTTACTTAATATAAATAATAAATAATTTAAAATTTTATAAAGTCAAATAAGTTTTTACCTCTGTATTAATTTTATTTATTATTTTAAAATTGATGGTGTAGTTCATTATTTCTTAAAAGTCATTCTATTTTCTGTGATGGACTCTTTTTTGACGATATAACCTAATCGATAAAACTGCTAGTTAGTCATATCTACATGACATAAGGTTTTGGATTTGTTTTGAAACGGAAAAAATAATAATTTGAATAACATTTATTTTTACAAGTAAATATTTTCTGGTAAAACATTCTTATTTTCGAGCAAAAGTGTAATTTTTTCAAAAACTCAGTAACTGGAAACACAAACGAATACTACGGACATTAATAGCAGATGCTTTTTATTTATTTTTTATTCTATTCAAAACATTTACAACCACATTTCACCTCAAAAGAATTTTAATGTATTTCGTTTACAAAATATATTTCCTCGATTTTTATATTCCATGTACGAGTTGTATAGACTATGTGCCAATTTAGCATAAAGAGATTTTTTCTTTTTTTTTTTTTTTTTTTTGTTATTTACGTGTACAAACATCGTTTACGACAAAGGTGATCAAAGGCCGTTCTTTTATGTAGCTTCGTTTATGGTTAGAACTTTTTGTTTTTTATTCACCTCTCACCTTTTTCCCTTGCAATACGACGTGTGACAGTTTAGGGAAAATCGTCGGATAAACGAAACGTAAATAAGAGGTTAACAACAAAAAATTATTATTATTATTATTATTTTTTGCTTTCTCGAGTCCACAAAAGATGAAATAAAAGCTCGCGACAAAAGTGTAAAACATATGAAAATAAAAATTTAGTAGACACCGTGTGTTTTAGACATCTTTTTTATTTCTTTATTTTAGACCAACACTCCACAGAGAGTCCTCTTTATGTTTTTATCCATTACATTTCTTTCATCTTGAATGAGGAAAAATCTCTACGGTGTAAGTGAAATCCACTTAAAGGGTGTAAACATAACCTTTATACATCATATATAACTAGATATTGTTAGTGTATATTGCAGTATCATAGTATTAGGATACTATAACAACAGGTAGGTATGTGCTTGTTTTTATTATGTTCATATTTTTTTTTCTTTTACAAATAACATATTTGATATTTTTTTCTAAAATGTTATTGACTCTACTATTGAGTAACATGTAATGTATTATTTGCAATATTCATTTGGACAGACGACTGAGAAATGCATTGTCGACGAGAAATGTTTTTATGACTTACGGTCGACACATATCTATATAACATTGTATGTACCTAATAATTAATAACTTTTTATATCGTTTAATGACTAATAGCATCAGAAATTCACACTACGTTTAGAGATATACCAAAGATTTATAGTACAGGTTGAAATTCCATCGTTTTCCGTGTTGTTTTGTCACGGTTTTGTTACACTGCAGTCCGCAACGCTTCGACTGCGACGACAATGCGCGACGGCTGTCCAAGTACCCGTTCCCTTGAAGGAACGATGATGAGAATGTCGCGAATTCCATCATGTTAAATCACGTAATCGCGAGCACAAGCCGAGACGGTCGTCGAGTCAATGCCATCAAAACGCGTGATTTTTAGATTCTGAGTGAAGTGAAGAAGCCAGTGCTTTTACGCTGATGTTCATTTTTTTTTTTTTTTTTAAACAATTATTTCTTCGTCTAAACTCGTCTAAAAGTTTCAAACAGTAACTTTTTAGGTTAGAAATCGCACACTGGCTCAGTGGTACATTTTTCAAAATTTTTAAAAACATGGAAAAACTACCTAAATATTTTGTAAAAAGAGCAAAATATGCCGTAAACTGGATTTTCATGAAACCGATTCCAGTAATTTAGCCAAAATTTCAAACATAATAGGAATATAAACTTGACATTTTCACTAATTATCGATTATAACGTAGTACAGACATGCACAAATTTTCAAAACCTACTACGATTACCCCAACCAAATATTCACTCGTGTGAAGAATAACACGATTTTTTTAAAATTCGTATGAAAACATTTTTTTTTTCTATCGTATGGCCTCTTTGATCGACCTAGCTCGGATCCTGTTTACATATAAGTACGCTAAGCCCACTTTTAAAAAAATTTTGTACTTCGCTCGTCGGGGTGTTCCTCGCACGTCGGGTGGAATTCTCATGACGGGTGTATTGAATTTTAAAGAAACGATAAATCATTTCTTCAATAAAACGATTCTGAACGAAGAAAATTAATAATATAAAAAACAAATGCGCAAAAAAAATGTTAGAAAAATTTCCAAAATTTTCTTCCGCCAAAATCTTTCTTATATTATTTTCTATCTATGTTTAAGTTTTCATATAGTTCGGATCAAAAAATGATGGTTTCCGAGTCGTTTTTGTCAAAGGTAGTTTTTTCCAAAAAAAAAAATTCAAAATTGAGAAATTCAAAAAAGTAACATCACTAAAGTACCATCTTGAGGAAAATCCGTTTTCAAAAAGTTACTGATCGAGTTTTTTGGACAAGTATTTTCATACGAAATATTGTACACAGAAAAAAAAAATAAAATAAACATCATTGTAAAAACACTAGCTTCTTCACTTCGTTCAGAATCTAGAAAAATGAAATTAAAATGCGCAACACTTCTTCATGTCATAAGCGAACCTACTTTTTTGTTTTTGAAAAATCCTTTATGTAATATAATTTTTATGGTATTAATTCATATCGTTTTCTGAACATAGGTTTTTTTGTCTGAAGAATGAGTCCATGGCGTTATATTTATGCTTTAATTAGATGTCAAAGCTGTGAGCTTCTTTGTGACGAATACCGTTATCCTTCTTATGATATAATAACATGATCAACGTGTAAAATGTGTCATTTCTAGCTAAGTCGTTTACGAGATTCTAATAATATAATCCTGCACAAATCCACGATGATTAATAGATGCTAATTTATAATCATCTTCGTATTTCGTTGTAGGAAATTTTCATTAACAATGAAAGTTTAAATTTGGAAAATTTAATCAAATTGTCACAAAAAATTTTATTCGCAAAGTTTTATTTGCTAACCTTCGAACCATATTTTGTATAAATAATATTTAACTTTTTTAATTTAAACCGCAACTAAATTATTACCTTATAGCGAGTTTAAATATTATGAAAACGAATTAAATCTCTTCATTAAGACTTCGTTTTTCTACATACATTTTCTATTGTATTTCAGAGGGAAACAATATTGCAATATTAAAAATAAACCGTTTTGCCCACACTGAAATTAGAAACTTATAAACAATAATGAAAAGTATGACATATTCGTATTTTTATCTACGATACAATATTCTTTTCCCAATAGGTATGTAAGTGACAAGTGTCATTAGTCATAAAAAAAAAGATAAACTTAAAACGTATAATTACCTTATTTACACTTCACTTAATGAACTGATATCTTCAAATATCTCGAGGGTTTCATTAGTTGCATTCCAACGCAAAAAAATTGTGTTTTGTAATATTTTCATGCCGTAAAACAAAAACATAATAATAAAATAAAATGAATAACCAACTGTTATTATTTCGTGTTGTGCGGTACGGAAATCAATAACATTACCGAGTCGTATATTATTTTGCGGTGAGAACAGGAGTAATATAGGGTGACAAAAAATGGGAGACGAATATTATTATTTGCGCTCGTGTTGAATTATCCGAAAATTAATTGTAATTAATGTCCCTTTTGAAGTTTGTAACCGTCTGAAGGGTTGTATAATTCAAGTGTCGGTAAACGCTTCGGAAACACATGGCTCTCGGCGGTTTGTTTTTGAAGTGCTCTAATATACCGCATATTTTGAAATGCTATCGTTTCACGTGCCCCGTGTGATTCATTATGTTAAATATATAAGCACGCACACACATAATATTTATGTACATAATGTATGC
The DNA here is from genome assembly GCA_025469315.1 of Stegophylla sp. TES_Ste_2020. Lineage (NCBI taxonomy): Eukaryota > Metazoa > Arthropoda > Insecta > Hemiptera > Aphididae > Stegophylla > Stegophylla sp. TES_Ste_2020. The sequence goes on along the minus strand of JAIPRM010006230.1, from coordinate 11,256 downwards.
TTATGCGCGCATATTATTTATTATACTGTGGAATACCGTGTCTAGTGATGTTCAATTATAATTGAAAACAATCGCGCTTAAAAATAATGTTCTTTTTTTTTACTCTTACTGATTTCAATGGAACAGAAAAATGTTCACCGCGTAGGTGTAGTAAGTTGGTATTTTAATATAATTCAATATTATTATGTTGTAAATTAAATTCACGTTAGATTTTTACTAAATAAACACTATAATTTAAACAAATTTATTGTTCCATTTTCATCGGTAAGGCTCGGAACTTAATTCTCTTAAAAAGTACTAGATATGCATGCACACTTATGCGCTTAAAAAAGTACAATTATGCTCTAAAAATATGCACTTTTTTTTTTATCAAACAAAATTTTTATAATTACAAGTATTTTATTAATCAATGCCCATACTAAATACCCTTAAGTAGGTGGATTTAATGAAGCTTAGTAGATAATCTCAAAAGAGTATGATAAAAATTTAAATCAACTTACATTCCCAGAAATAAATATACAAAATAAAATAATTGCTTGAAAAACGTTTGATGAATTAAATTAATTTTCTTTTAAAATTTTTTTATTAAATTATATAATATATTTGAAAAACCTAAATAAAAAAAAAAAAAAAATCCTTTAAGTACCTAATTAAATGTATTTTAATTTAATTTATTTAAGTATAACTTTGTTATTACCTTAAAAATTGTTGCATTGAACCACCAAATATTTTTAAAATTATTTTCAAAGTTAAAAGATCGTAAATTATTAACCATTGGCAAATTTTTATACTTTGAAAAACTAAGTACATTATTTCTTATAATTTTTTTATGTTTCTAATGTTCATAAAAATGGATTTGAAACACAGGGTAAGTACAGTTATACATTTAATATCTAATGAAAACTCTAAAAATGAATTAATTTTGTTTTTTATTACAGAATTTCAAATTTTATCATCAAATATGCTTTAAAAAGTTGTAAAATTAAGATATGTGCTCTTAAAACTACAAAATCACCAAGTATGCAAAAATATGCACTATAAACTTTTAATATTTATTACGCAGTATCATGAAATGCATTTCTAGCTTACCTAGCAATAAATCTAATTGCTCACAACAAACATGCAAATGCAACAACTTCCGAGCCTTATTCATCAATATCGATGAATATAATGCTCGAAATGTAATCCAAGTTAAAAAAAACATGATTTTAGCACTATAAAAATAAAGTTATTGAAATTTGATGTTTGTCCATAATCAATGAACGTAATTACATATTATTTTACTTTATGTTTTTACCAGTTATGTGGATAGCGATAACAATATCGTACACAAAAATAATTACATTGATAAATTCAATTTATCAAAAACGATATGACTATACATTGATAAACCGTTTATTGTACAAATAAGTGATTAACATACATCAATTTCATATACATAGATGATGAATGATGATAGAAACCTAATAATAATTTTATGTGTAAAAATAAAAAAAAAAAGAAAAGAAATAGATAACGAAAAATATTTTCAAGAAAAATCACTCTACACCGTTCATAAATACAAAACAAATAAGGCAATTTAAATAAACCAATTATTAAATAGTTACATAGATCGATACAATAACTTTTAAAAGAATAATATTTTTAATAAAGACAATACGCAATACACATATTACATTGACCTGACATAAAATAATGGAGTTAAATATTAGTTTTGGCAATGGGTTAAAGTGTAAATGGAGATATTATATACGACGTTAATAATTAAGTACCAATAGACTAATGTAAATCACATGCAGTGTTATGTGTTATCTAGATTAAAATAGATTTATCTTTCGACCTTAACTAGATAAAAATAATTTTGATTATCATTTGTCTTTTCAATTTGAATAAAATTGTTACCTGAAAAAAAAAATTTAAATCATTAAAAAAAAAAAAAAAATATAGTAAGCTTAATTTTAAATTCTGAGCGATATTTTTATTTTGGTATTGCCTATATTTTATTCCATTTTATTTGTAAATATTTCCAAATTTTATTAATCTACACATATATTTACGAGTATTAAAATGAGAATTTACAGTGTTTGTAATGAATTATAGATAGATTAAAAAAGTAGAAATAGAATGATTATATAATGTTTAAAAATTTATAGTTGGACGCTAAGAACGAAAAAATAGTGGCTTATACTCGATTTGAGTCTCGAAATTATAAAGATAAATTAAATAAAGATAAGGAATTTCAAAGCAAATAAACTATAAGTAATTCAATACTTCATAATATTTTTGTTCCTCATATTATGTCTTCATAAATTTATCAATTTTTATTGATCTAATCATCAATGTGACTGCTGAAATCGTCAAAGAAACTTACTGATACCACCGCACTATCATTTCAACAGCGCGACAAACATATTAATAATATTATATTCTCGTAGAAAACTGAAGAAATGAAATCAACTGAATCAATATAGTTAACGTAATTATTATTAATTTATCTCTAATTTTATCCTCGTCTAATCCGGATATCCTGTCTAGTGTTTATTATAAAAACAAAAATAGTCGGCGATTATTAAACCACAAAATGGATAAAAATCACTGAACCGATAACTCGGTCAACACACGAATCGCATTGGGCATCTCTCAACGTATAACATATTATAACACTGAGTGAAAACATAGCCTACAGAATTTAGATGTTGACATATTTTGCTTTTCATGATTCACTTTTCGAATCGCAAATTATATTGAATAAAAGTCATGTAAAAAAAAAAAACTTATATGCCTCATTAAAATAAAAAAAAAAAAAAAAAACACTTTAGATTTACGAGATTTTTTATTTTTTTTCTAAAACTACTGGAAAATTTTAAAAATACTCCCGCTCGAACCGATACATATGGTATTTATGTGTCAAAACACTTAATTTAGATACCTGCCATTAAATACACAATATTATTTTATGATTTATAATGAAGATTATTCCGTAAGCTCCAACGAAGATTATCAAAAATATATATTTTATAGAAATCTCGTACCATCCAAACGTGTCATGATAAAATCGCTTTGTGCCTTCAAACTAGAAAAACGTAATATTAACTCAACAGAAAATAGTAGCCATTTGTGAACACATTCGTTTTTATTCGAAACAAAATTCCACCAAACAAATAATTTCAAATAATAAGTTTACATTTTTTGTGGAGAAACTTTTGAGCATGTGTTTTTAGTAAAGATGTTCCAATGAGTAACTCATTGTATTTTATTAAAATATGTATCCATGTCTTACCTATCAAACCTATACGTATTCAAACATGCAGTGGCATATTTGAAGCATTTTGCAGCCCAACGCTAATCATATTTTTCATCTCTTTACGCCCCATCAAATATAAAATATTCTAAGAATCTATCATTCCCGGGGGTTCTTTTCATTACTGATTACCATAACCAGTTGGTATTTGGTTTTATACGAGACGATAGCATAGCATAAAATATTATTATTAATCAAGTATTCAGTTGAAAGTTATATAGTTTGCTATGTACTATCAATTTTTGAATGGTTTAAATAAACAGTTAAATACTCGGTAGTATAAGTGAACGAATATTACTTCATTTTTAAAATTTGAACAGTTTAGCTATTCAATTCTGGAAATATTTTATAACATTTTTAGCTAATAGTTTGTCTGTTATGAATAAGTGCAAATAATTCATAATTAATATGCTTTGGTATTATAAGCCACACTTGAAAAGTTTGAAAAGTTTCTGTCCAAGGTTAGGGTAGCCCCTAGGGTAAAATCTTCCCGCAAACATGTTTAACTCCCATTACTTGACACCACATTCGGTTACTTAATATATTTTTATAAAATAATAAACACTAAAAAAGAAAAATAGTGCATAATTTCATAGTCATATTAATGCATTTATTACTGGACCAATAATTGTAATTCTCGTATTTCTATATGGATTGCCCATGATATCATATATTATTAATTATTTCTTTCACCGATTAGATCAGAGTTTCTCAACCTTTTTATAATCGAATACCACCAGATATTTTTATGATCAATATTCGTACCACTTTATTTCTAAAACTTACTTGGGAGTCCATTTTTTTAATTATTATTATTTATTAATTTATTAAAAAAATGTATTGTTTGATATTGACAAGAGAAAAAAAAATCTTAATTTTCATTTAAACCTTAATGTTTAAATTACAATTTTTCAATTTTTATGTGACATTTGTTGTTGTTTATTTTGTACAAAAACATCAATATCAGACAGAATGAAACTTATTTTCACTCGTAAGTCACTTTGAATATCGAGCCTACTTCTGTACTTATTTTTCTCAAATACAGCAATGCAGAAAATCCACTCTCGCACAAATAAGTAGTGACAAATCGATTTAAACATTGTGATGCTTGCTTGAAAATATATGGGTATTCGATTTTAGTTTACATCCAAAATGAAATCAATGTTTTGTCTTTCATCGAGCTTTCATTTTTTATATCAATGAACGGTTCTTTGTCATCCATGTTTTCTGGGACTTCTTTTTAGAAAATGAAATTTTACGTACAAATTACATTTAAAATAAAAGTTTTGAAAAAATAAAACAATACTAAAATATAGAATGTTTTATCAGGACGTATAACAACACAATAAAAATTATTCTATATTGATATTTCGTATATATTATGCAATAGTCACTATCGTCAATGTAGTGACCATAACATTATTATATAAAAAATGATTTAAAAACTGCAACGATAAAACTATAAGAAAACTATAATAATTATCTAAATTCTAGATTTCTAAGATTACAAACCCTTATCAACCCCAAAAAAAAGGACTAAACAGGTTGGTAATATGTACTAACAAACAAAATATAAATTAAATGAATATATCTTAAACATTTTAGATAATCTGGTCTCATTGGCAAACACCAGTCGATAGAATTTACCACTCTATAAGTTGCCTTAAATTTGTCTACTCCGACTTGTCCCCCCTCCCCACATATTAAATTTAGTTGAGATTAAATGTCGCAACTATAGAAATATATTGTATAATTTTATAACAATAATTTGGGGAGTTTAAAAAAATGTCAGGATATTTTTCTTTTTTTTTCTTTTGTTGTGCAGTTTTAAGTCATCACTTTTATTAATTAAAAAACATTGAAATATAATAATTTAAATTCATCGACACATATTTCATAAACAATTATCATTATAATTAAAATGATTTTGTTCTACAGTTGTAAATACTAAATTGTTAGGTATGTGCACTTGTATGTAGTAAATAATATTTTCTGGTAATTATAGTTTATGCATAATTGGTATAGTAAATTGTATCATAGATTAAGTACATAAAAATATAAGTATGTTTAATCTATAATGGTATTAAGAACATTTTAATTTCTTCTCTATAACTCATTTTAGCAAAAGTAAAAATTAAGTTATACTATTCTTTATCATATGATAAATCATTCGTAATTTTATAATATTATCTAAACTGATAATGGTTCATATCGTTTTTCGATTTAATAGTTATTAGTGTACTCAAAATATTTTATTCAATTAATAAAATTGCGATATAAAATGAATTATTTTAAATTTATAGTCAATTGACGAGACTATATTTTTATAAAATTATTTATTACGTAAATTTAAGATTCTGAGGAGTAGAAGAAACTAAAAAGAAGCTAGTGGTTTTACAATGATCTTTTTATTTTTATAGAAACACTTTTATCCTCGGATAAGAGGTTTCAGGTAGAAAATTTTTTAAACGTGGTACTTTAAAGAGACTGCTTTTCGAAATTCAAAACATTTTTGCCAAGCAGACGAAAAATTATCGAGAAATTGAGTAAAAACGGTGAAATATTATGCATTAGATTGGACTTTAATGAAATCCATTTTTGTAATTCAATCGTAACTCCAAAACTAATAACACTAAAAACTTGTAATTTTCAATAATAATTATCAACAGTAGTTGATAAATATTGAAACCATAGCTAAATAATTCTGCCATGCGTAATACAAACTGAAAAAAATCAACCATTTTTGGGATGAACATGGAATTTCCGAAACATCACGTATTTTGTAAGTTTTTTTTATTAAATATTTAAATTGTTAATCAAGTAGAAATTTATTTTTACCGAAAGATTCCTCACGTTTTTTTCTATCATGATATTATTTTCTTAAAGTTAGGTTTCGTGAATTGTTTTTACTTTAATCACTTTAATTTAGAATTACGGATCAAATGACCGTTAAGACAATAAATTCAAAATTCATTTTTGTTATCATTTTGTAACATTTTGTAATAAAATCTGTTGTTTTGTAATGGAAGATTTTATACAAATTTACACATATATACTTCAATACTTGTGTCTACTTATGAGTTATATATTCGTATTTCTTGTTAAAATCAGTTGAGTCAGTTTTGCATTTTAAGAGCTTTAAATTTGAAAAAAAAATTAAATTTAAATTTTAAATCGATCATTTTCACAAATAATGAAATAGACATGGATTAGATATCCAATTATTAAATAATAAAAAATTAAAGTAAAAAAGCTAGGTAGTAGTAGTCAATTTTTGTGGGGAAATTTCCTATTTTTTCTACTTTACTTTTCTAAACTTTAAATTAGGATAGCTTTTAAACGGTTGATCGAAAAGAAAAACTGAAATACTAAATCAAAGTGTTCTTAAATAAAATATTAAGTAAAGACTCAAGAGTACTCCGAGTGATTACAATATATATAAAAAAAAAGTAATCATGCATAATGTAAAAAATGGTAAGAAATATTTTGTTTCATAGAAAATCTATTTATGTTATTTGTTATTATTCATATAAAAGTTTCAAAAAAAAAACTATTCAAAATAAAGTTATTGATTAGGACACTTACGATGAAACGCTTTGAAATTACTATGTAAATATCGCAATAGAATCAAATTCCACAAACAAGTTATAAATTTTCATAAATCTGTAAATATTATACTCTTCCTGTTTTTATTAGAATGAGTCACTATTTACACCGAATGAAAGTATGTCTCCTAGCTAGTGACGTCAATATGTTGAATATATTATATTATAATATTGTGTCCTACTAACGCCTGTTCGTAACTTTATCTGCACTACAGAGTATAATATACTATAATATACAGTAACTGATGATTCAGATACAGGTTAAAATGGAATGCATTATTACTCATTAATGTGGTGCACATAAGTACACTGGAATGTCACAATTTATAATTTATCACCCAATATGCGTTATAGATGTAATATACACTAGTGATTCGCTCTCTCTATAGAGTATACGTATGTGTACAAGATTATAATAATACGTGAAACACTCTCGCGGATTTGGAAACAATTACAGATGTTTTAATGCAATTCGCGTTGTAATGAAATTACTTACTGAATGACAAATATTTGGCCCACCCACGGAACACTATTGCTAACACACACGAAGAGGTTCATATATATTATATATTATTCTTTCATAGCCAAAATGTGTGGTATACTATAATAAACATAAACATACTATTTCTTCGCTATTCATGCGTGCTTTATAAACGTAATTAGGTATACTTATTATAGAGAAAGTATAATAGAAAAAATAAATTTTTGATATAAATATAATAATGATAACCTGCAGCCAGCACATATTGCGTTTGAAAGAATAGTGAAATAACTTTAATCTGTTTAGGTACTTATAGTTAATTTTTCATTCCTTCCGTCTTATATTGAATTATGCTATTAAATTAATGAAATTGTACACATAAATATAGAAAAAAAAAATTGAATACAATCAATCTATTCAAAAAGTTTACATTTCACGACTAAATTTAGATTAGAAGTTTATGTAATATATTTGGGAGGCGGACAATGAGTCAAATCTAATTAACCGCATTTTTAAAATTTTAAAATTGCCGAAAAGCTATAATTATTTCATCGACCCCCAAATTGAAAGTAAATTTAATATCAAATTACGTGATATTTACCGAAATAAAGATAATATTAAATTATGTTATAGTTAGCAACTGCTTGTTGCAGTAAATTTACTAGACAATAGCCAGACAGGGACGACCTGACCCATCAAGCTGCTGAGTGAGTCCCTGTAGCCAGGTATCTGCTTTGACTAAATTCACAGTGGATGGGCCTTTTTTCTTTTTTTTTGTTCCTTCAATTTAATAAAACTGTTTAATGTTTTTAATAAAAAAAGATATACCGATATTGTAATCAGTCAAAAATAAAAATTGTATACTATATTTTGGCATATTTTCACAATAGCAGAGAGTATACGACCTTAACTAGGAAGTAAACGGCGTTTATTTGTAATGATCAGAAGTTGTACGACGTACACCACCGTATACCTTCCACTTCAACAGCCCTGCAAAAGACTATTCTGTCTATTATTCATTTTATTGACGGCTATACATACAAGTTATAACATATTATACCGTACATATCGGTTTGTTTTATTTACCTCCACAACCTCAAACCTCATTAATTATTTCTTTATCAGTATTATTGAAAATTCGGCCACATGAAGTTTTAGTATTCGGCTTAGTGGGATTCGGCCTTGTGTATCACACCCATATATTTACATCATACATTTTACGGTGTATAACATTGTAATTTTTTTTTTAAAAAGTTATTACCTTTTAACAAGTTCTTAAAGTTGTATATAACAGCTGAAGACGCCCTAATTTCAGTAACTAACAATGTTTTGTTTTCCTAATAAACGTTAAAATAGCATAATTTTTCATTAAAATCGCTTTATTTTATACTGCTTAAGTCATATTGAAAGTTTATATGCATTTGCTAGCTTTAATACAAACCCATTAGCTAAAAATCATTTTCAATAAAAGCTGTTACAAACGTATCTATTTAATATCGTCGGTGCATAAATTCTAATTTTCTCGTAAATATTAATAAAATACACGTTTTTGAATTTAATATTCTCTTTCGTGTACCAAAGTCATTCATTCATATTAAAACTTGAAAAAAAATATATTACTCTGTCTTTATAAGTGTCATAAAATTCCATGGAAATATAGATACACTTTTATTCTCTGTGGTATTTAATAATATCCAATATTCAGTTATATATGACAAAAACACTATGGCACTTCTGTCGATTGAATGACTAAGAAGGTGACTAGGCTTTTTTTTCACTTATTCAATTTAGCTTTTACTGATTTCTTTCAAACCATGTATGACACATTTTCAGACTAACCGGAAAGACTTCCCACTATTAAATTAAATTATTACATATTGAATACTACCTATCAGTACAATAACCAGTCGTACAAATGAAATTGCGTACTTTACTCACAAATAAAATTCCTTGTATAAATAGCACAACAATCTACCTAAAAAAAAAAAATAAAACTTTATTCTTTAATAATCATTAGAACATTTAATACTATACTATAGGTACCGCCATTACAAATATTATATAAATAATAGATATTTAAGGTACCTATTTACTTACAATCTATACAAAAAATGCTCTCGAAAAAAAGAAAAAAATGTGTTATATTATAAATACATAACACTATGTCTACTATGCACACATCATACACGTAATTATAATATATATTTCGATAATTTTCTAAAATTAAATTATTTTTATGGTTTAATTATACGTAATAATTATTAATAAGATACATTTTATATTAACTTAGATACAAAATAAATAAATACATAATAATATCGATCTATATTATTTTAATTATTGTCTTATTTATATAAAATTGCTTTGTTCTTGTAACACAACTTTAAAATGAGGAATTCTAAAATATCTAAATGCGAGTTGTATTATTTAATTTAATTTTCCTTATTTAAAAATAAAAATATTTATCACGATGATCATTAGTTTTTTGTATTAAATAATGCTACAATGAAAAGTATCCTATTTTGGCATTCGGATGTTGTCATGCAAATTCTAGTTTTTAACTGAATGATCTGAAATACCATAGAGTTTCCCCAGCCCAGGATTCTAGTACCAAAATAGTTTGAGAATATCAAAGAATTTTATGCATCGACCAAAGTTTTATAATTAACGTTATGGAAGTTTGCAGTCGAAGTCGACCGATGAGTTTTGCGCTGCTAGACCTCACACGGCGTTTTGGCTGAACGAAGGTGTAATTTATTGTCACCGTCAAATCACTGTGAAACGTTAACAGAAATACAAACGGTTTTTAATGAGTATAATGTAATCGTTTAAAACTACCAATCAATAGAAATTCATTGAGAGTATTAAATATCTGTAGTCTATTAAAAAACACATTACGATTAATATCAATAAGTATGACATATCGACGAATAAACGTATGTGTGCTTTGCATTAAATTCTCCCCACTGTAGTGGCGTATTAGGAAATTTTCATGTAAATCACAAAAAAAAAAAATTGTTTATTATTTATGTATTCATATTTATTTATGTAAAGTTCTATACCATGTCAAAACAGATTGCTTATAACCTATTATAGTTGAAAAAAAAATACGGGAGAGTAAAAATACAGCTGAGTACTCATATTAAAAATGCATTTGTCTGATAAATAGACACGGTGAAGTACAGTGATGATATTTTATATTTTATGTTGTTAAAATAACTTTGTTCTAGTTGTCGATGGATATAAAACCACTAAAAATATTAAATATTCTGAAAACATAAAATATTGTTTGAAATGTATGCATTTGTTATTCTTGAATTACATTAAATCCATAATATAGATGCATATTTATACGCAGCCAGCAGTTGGCTTTATAATAATTAATTAACTTTTAAAATTGAAAATGTATATTTCTACATATCTATATCTAAATAATATTAAATATTGGTACTCTTTATACAAATATGTAATTGTGTTTTATTTGTATGTTGATTTTAATATTTAGAAGTGAAAGAGAAGGATAAAAAAAGCGGACATACTTCGCACGATGGGTGTACTTCGCACGACAGGTGGTATTCTCTTGACGGGCGTATTATATTTTAAAGAAACGATAAATCATTTCTTCAGTAAAACGATTCTGAACGAAATGATAAGAAAAAAAAAATGTTCGAAAAAAAAATGCAAAAATCTGAAGTGCCGGTCGGGAATCGAACCCGGTACTGCACGTTCAAAGCCTAGATCGTTTCCACTCGGCCACAAACATTATTTAATCTTGTAGGTGAAATAGTAGGTATTTAATATAATAACCGAAAATATTGAATTTTCAAAATATAATAAAATAGATAGAAAACTATTGTTGCACGTGGATT
>JAIPRM010006229.1:0-19055 GCA_025469315.1 Stegophylla sp. TES_Ste_2020 | reverse complement strand
TATAATAACTATACAGTTTTTCAATTCAGCAGTTTTTCTTTTTTTGTAAAAATAATAATAAATAATATAATAAAAATGGTTAAAAATTTTAGCTTTTATCATGAATGTAATTAAAAAAAATAAAATTAATAATAATAAGTAATATAATATATTATATATATATAGGGTCTGACAATTGCAATAAGTTCTATTGAACATATTCAACTTTATTTTTTTAAATGTTCAATTATCGTCCGCGCTACATTAAAAATATTTTTCAATTTTTTTCCACTTACAAAGAATATCGGGAACCAATTCGGATGTGTGTTTCGTGGAATGTCGGGAACCAATTCGGATGTCAATTTTCAGGTATGGGAACCAATTCGGATGCAGCCGAGGCGAACTGTGTGGGTCACAACCCAAAATTGAATTACATTTCTGGTGGGTCTCGTAAACATTTTAGATTCTGAGTGGAATGGAAAGCTGGTGTTTTTACAATGATGTTAATTTATTATATTATATATTTATGTATTCCAAAATTTTCAATCAAAATAATTTTGAATCCGAATTCACCTCTAGATCCGGAGTCGGTAACCTGCGGATTTGGAGTCGTAAGCGACTCTTTAGCATTTATCCGTGGCCTTTTAGGATACACACCAATATCAGGGGGTTTTTTCTTATTATATGAGTTATTTTTGTGACAAAATTATTACCTTCATTTAGAATACTTAAGTTATAAAATTAAGTTCACTATTCGAAACTTTTGGACAAGTATTTCTACTCGAAAACGTGTAAACATAAAAAAAAAACATCCATTACATCCATTGTAAAGACATTAGCTTTTTCGCTCTATTCAGAACCTTAAAGACATTTGATTATTGTTACGGGTCGTCGAAATTGAATTAAAATTCAAAACGGGTCGTACCACAATAACTTTGTTAACCACTGCTGAATTGTAGCTAACGGGTACGATGTAAAGTAGTAATAAACGGAATGAATTCGATAATACATTGGCACATGAAAAATGTTTTCGCGTTGTTGTTACCTTGGGAACATTTTGAAATTACCATCAAACAATGTGTCGTAGTGATAGTGACACATATCCGATAATGATAAATAGTATCTCGTGTTGAAAAATGCGATGCCAATAAATTATGACTCGCGGGATCTGTCGCAAGATATTCGGGCAAATAAAATTCAAACGTTTAAACCATAATATACGCCTTAAATTTTGTGAAACGCTTTTAATATTAATAAAATAAAACATATGACGTGTTAAATGTAATTTTATTGAATAATAAAACAAAAAATAGTTCTTTTAGCAGATCATCTTATGTATAGATTGACTGTGTTTTCGAAATCCGATGATTTTTAAAATAGAAAACGATTGTCAATAAAAAGAAAAATTTGTAATACTCCAGGCTGAGTTTTATTTTGTCTCTTTATTTTATATTAATATATCGAGTGATAACTATGCATTGATTTTTTATACAAATATAATAATAATTTAGGTATTTGTTTTTTTTTTTTTTTAAATCGTTTTTATCTTTTAAAATCATCGAATTCGTAGTCGACGTATAATGTACAAAATCCACATATATTATTTATCATAATGTTATTACGTCGTTGGTAAATTAAAAATATAACTTTTTTTTTTCTTATTTTTTCATTTTAAATTATTCGCCGAGAAATTTAACGTTATTACGTCCGGGGCGATATTGCGTCGTAAAATACGCCCCGGCTTAATTATCAAGATTAGAAATTTTAATCACTATCAAATTATAAGACGCGTCTTTATGATTCCAAAACTTTTTCATTAAGCTTCAGGTATGCCTGAAGTTAAGCTCAGATTGCAGCGGAATTTACGAGGGCCGTTTGGACTTTAAGTGCACTTTATGAAGGTCGGCTCTCCCCTTTTTTAACCGTGTTAAAAGGGCGTATTATTTTACGTTTATACCGGGGCGCGCGCGTGCGAACAATCTGAACTCGAAAACGTATTTCGGATTAATTGTAAATTTTAATCGCGTACTCAGCGAGGAGCTGTTCCTTTGGATATTATAACGCGCGATATTTATCGGAATATTATACGACGCGCGGTGCGAAACGCACGACTTTCGCGAATTATTAAAATATTACGGCAATAACTATACTATCGAGAGTGGAGTTGAATAATATATATTGTAAAGTGTTGGGTTTTTGACGAATTTGGATAATATACGACGTGTCGAGAGAAAGATTATTTTCATTGAAATTCGCGTTAATTTACAAATTTCACTCTTTACCCAAAACAATTATTATTAAACGAAAACATAATTTATGGCCACTGCAAATTATAACAGTGTTTTGTTCCATCGCCTTAATGAAACGCATAATATATTTCTTCTATTTCAATTATAAATTTATTGGTTTAATTTACCAACTACGCGTTTTCTACCACACGCATTTTTCTTCTCGGCCTAACGACCATCCCTCTCCTGGCAAAGATTATTATTAAACATAATTCAATATTATTCGACATGTCATTCGTCAATTGTTATATAGCTATGTGCCAATTAATCGTATTATGCATTCAAATATCAAACGAAAACTTTCGAAAAGTTAAAAATTTTATTAAATTTTTATGAAACCGAAATTACACTACATAATATTGTACATAATCAATTACATTAAAATACAAATAGTTTAATATACTTAGTCATACTATTATGTTTGATGGTGTTCAAAATCACTTTTTCTTATTTTTCGCGTAGTAAATTAGATATTCCAAGACATTCTTATTCTTCTTATGAATAATTACTTCGTTCTTTAAATCTAGATTCTCTTGAAGGCAGAAGACTGAAATTAGATATTTATTTTCTGCATAAAATACTGTTTTGCCGTATAGAATGTCCTGACTTTCCTTTCTGATTCCAATTAATGTCACTTTGTCTACTCATACTTTATAATATATTCCAAACACTAAAACGAATTATTCAGCCAATTTATCGATTTTACGAATAATGCGTAACATAAATTTACTTAATGTGGATCTTCTCATCTTTGCTGATCATAATATGTTTAAAAATTATTTTAATAAGTTACTAAATTGAATGTCATTAATATCATTTTGTCAATTATTTTAAATATTATATTACATTTTGTTAGTTATTTATTATTCAATTCTTTCTTCTCTTTTTTCTCAATGAAAAAATGTGTATATAATTATAACATACACATTGTGTTTGTTATAATTATGGTTCGGGACTTAGTGCACACTAATTGTTGGAAATATGCATCTAAAATAAAAAAAATAATTGCAAAAACTTGCAACTTAATTATTTTTAATTCAAACCATTACCTTACCGGTAAATTTACCCGTTAAAAATGTTTAGGGCATACATATTGATCATTATATTAATGTTAGCATTAATAAAATTTATATGTTATTACTATTTTAAATATTGTAACTGGGTTTTTGCTCGTTTATTGTTAATTAAAAAAACGTAATATCACCATAGATACTCATTTGGTTTGAAAAAAATAAATGTATTATTTTCTTATTACTGTGTTATCTCACAAAGGTATTAAAATCATTGAATATGTCTAATGGGTTTTAAATGCAACAATTTCTGATTACAACCAAAATCGATAAATCAAAATTTATTCGTCTCTCATTGTACTATTATAGTAGTTACACTACTAAATTCAGTGTATCTAATACAGTCATGGGACTGAACTATTAAAAGTTTATATAATATTTATATCGTGTGTAATATAATATGTATAAGCTTCATGAACATTATTGAAAATACACGTCATATCTACGGGGAAAATCTAATACGCGGTTAAATCGATTTGTATTCCATAATAGTCGTATATAGTATAAATAGTTCTCTCTGTTTGTAACACGCGATGTATAGTGTAATTTTGTAAGTTTTTTTTTATTTTTTTATCTTATCTGATTGTGACGGATATTGTATACAAATTGAAATCTGCTTGTACAACAGCTATAGAAAATTACTAAGATTTTTTTTTTCACGTTATTTTTTTTAAATACAATAACAATACCCGTCCCGTAGGTACCCCATTAATACTCGAATAAGACGGCCCGAGGTACATATCGGTACATAATAATATTATATATTATGTTTTTTTTTTTTTTTTTTCCTGTAGCTCTATAACTGTTCACATAATCCATACACTCGAATGAACCTGAATAGTGAACCCTTCCTTTTGTGATTCAACGTTATTTAGATTGTCTTGATGCTGACCGTATGATAATGCGTACGACGACGACGGTCCATTGAGTACGAGCTCGCGCTAAGGGCGTACTCGAGAAATATTCTTTTGAAGATTTCTCAACGTTTCCGTGACGATATATATATATATATATTATATTATAATAAACGTACGGTAGACGGTATATATTATACCGTTACTGGACAGTAATGGCTGGAACTGACCAAATCCGTTTGATAGAGAGAGAGCATAGGCGTGCACATGGATGCAACAGGAGGTTCATATTATTATGAGACATCTGGAACATTTTTTAGACCAATTTATTGGCCTGTGGTAGTACAAATTATTGCCGCTTAGTCTCTCAAAGCTAAGTTCGTCATCCAATCTGAAATACAAACAAAAAGCATATAATATTACTTGTATTCCAACAAAAGTCTATAAATGAATAATTATGTAACATTATTAGTAAATAACTAATTTTACAATGTAGTACTGTTCGCCGTAGACAAAGCACATGGGTTATTATTTTATTATAAGTATGCATATACTTTTTAAGTATGTAATCGGATAAAATTGATAGAATATAGACTGTAGTTATGTCGTTGGCCTGGTGATGGTGGTTAACATCTACGATATGACGGAAGTTTACAAAAATTATTGGATATAAATAATAAATGTTTACATTTTGTTAATTTTGAATACATTAATAATTATAATAAATAAACTATAAACTATATTATTATTATCGCCGTATCACACATGGTCTTACATGTGTATCATACGATTAACAATATGTCAATATTTGACTGTTCAAAGTTGATTTAGAGGGTATTAGAAAAAAAATTGACTCTTTTTTTTCTGTATGCTACATCAGCGATTAAAGTCTGCGCAAGTCTTTAGTACAGAGATTCAAGCGTAGTTTCATAAAACCAACGATAATTAATTCTACCTCGATGAGTAATTTTTATTTTATAAAACACGTCAGAACCTATAAGAACAATATTATTATACGTTATACTATTATAAATTACTTATTTCTCATTTTCCCAATCAAAAAATTAAAAATACACCTAATAAACAATACACACAAATGCAAATAATATAAGAAAAAAAAAATTGAATAAATGCATTCTCAAAATATAAAAAAGTTTCCTACTTTAGGCTGTTTAAAAGTAATATCTCACCGTATTTTTAGCAATCTTTAAACATTATTGACTTTTTTTACACTTACAGACCGCCTCGTAAGACACAATAATATTATGTATTTTTAACAATCATAATATGTGAATTTGGACGACACCATTGATGTAATATAATGGTTGTTTGACGTGATCGTTTACTGAGAATTTTCTACATTTTATTGAGGACTAGCAGTCACACGGCAGGCGTCTATTAGACTTCTTTTTCAATCACAAATCTCTTGACACAGAACACAGTAAAAAAATTTAAAAAATACTCTAAGCATACGGATGATAAAATATCGTACACATAATATCTGTATCCCACTGCGGTACCAGTACAAGTGCGACTAACTTTGTACACTCCAAATCAACAACAAAAGAATTACAATATTCGTTTTTTATTTCTATTATTTACACTCGTTCGGAATTACATTTATATTCAAATTGATATACGTACACGATTTATTTACACACTCACACACACACACATCTGCCGTTCTCGCGTACAGGTGGAATTAATCTATTGTGCTTTATATAGGCGATAATTTGTGTGGGCTACCTTTTATTTATATTCTACACAAAAACGTTTCGTTTTAACGCGCGTACTTATAATAAGATGTGAAGTACCTACGTTTTTTTTCTCCCGGCGGTTACGACGAAAAAACTAATAATTACAATATTACACACACTCAAACAAAACGTTTATTCTGAATTTCGCAATTATTTCCACGGCGCCGGTATAATTATTATAATTGTAATAATAATAATTGCGTTTAATTAGAGTGGTGAATGGTGATATTGTTATTATCAGATCTTAATTAAAAATAATAATAGGATACGTCCTTCGCACCATGGGTATTCTTCGCATCTCGGGTGAGATACGATTCTGAAAGGAGTTTCTGTTAATATACAAAATTATAGTTGTTGCTAATAATATTACGTTTAACAAGTATTGTTATTGAATAACAGAATATTCCGTGTGCTATTAATTATTCGTTTAAATAATCAAATTTTTATAATGAGTTAGGTAATAAGAAGTACTTGTATCTCCGAGTGGTCAAAATTCGATTAGAACCACAAAATTAATTCGTTTTTGTGTATTTGTGCGTTGATTTTACATATTTTATTGTACTAATATTGGATATACGTGCATTGAACTTAAATTTTGGTGCATATTTTGGTTATTACTTGTTTTTGGTGCATATTTGCATATTTCCAACAATTATTATTATTATTTTTATACTATTATAATTATGATACGCTTAATTTTGTTGCGACAATATGGGAATCTAAGGCTGTGGCCACGTCCCTCTCATTATAATAATATAGAGTAGTCCTGTGCCATCCGTGGTGGTAACGATTTAAAACAATATATTAAACGCGTTGTTATTCTAAGGTCGTTATAATGATATCATGTACGGCAACGCGGAAAACGATAGTGTAAAAAAAAGGAACACTTACGTGTATGATATGTAAGAAAAACATACCACAATTAAAGCGGTGCAGTAAACTCACGTTTGCATTTTGTATTCCGTTTTGATTGTTTTTTTTTTTTTTTTTTGGACAATTAAAGTGATGTGTTATTTTTCAATTACACCACGACCGCCGCCGTGATATTATAATAATGGTCGGCGGCGGCGGCGGGCGAAGGCTTGTGAAAACAAAAGTGCTTTGTACGGAAACCGTCAGAAAATCGGAAGCGTAGGTACTACGTGCAGTGGTACAGATACGAATCGCGAGGATTTAGTTATAATATACCTTAGTTTAACTCTGCTACGAAAAAAAATACACACCTAAATGTATATGCACGTCGGAAAATAAACGTCAAGCAATGAACGAGAAACGATACGTACTTCGTACCCCACCCCCTCTCCATCCGTTTTACTTCGAATAATAACTATAATTATTTTTTAACAAGCAAAGTTACGTGTGTAACGACTTCGTTGTGACTTTACGATACTACTACTACTACTACTACTACTAATAATAATATTATTATAATGACAAGAGTCGACGCTGTAACACGTTCGCTATAATATAAACCTGAAAACGGAAACGAAAAGTGTCTGTTACACGTGATGTATATTTTATTCCCTCCGCAAACATGACAAAAACTCCCACACACACACACACACACACAAATATCGAACGATTTTCGTAAGCGACGTGTGTTTAGTGATAATATTATTGTTTATGAAAAAACGAAAAACGGTATAAAAATTTTTTCGCTTATAGTTATCGACATAAAAAAAAAATATTATACATACCGCGTACATTGTCGTATCTATACAACGATTATGTGTCAATATTTATCCATGTCAAATGTACAGTGCACTGCACGTATTTGAATAATAATAGTAGTAGTAGTAGTAGTAGTAGTAGTCTAAAGTTGTTTAAAAGTCGGACCGAATATTCTCAGAACGTTTCTCCGTCCGCCGGTAGTAATTCAGTCGGGTTTCATTGATTCTGACCCTTGTCAACGTCAAATGTAACTATATGTCAAATACACATGTCAAACGTAACTATATGTCAATACGTATAGGATAAGTATTTATGAATATATGCATTTTTTATTTTTATTTACAGTAAGTTTTTTTCTTCCCCAATCCCATTCGGCTGCGAACGGATCGATTGATTTGGGCGTGAGACATATTATATGACTGACAATGTTACCAAATAATATACATTAAAGAACCATCACATTATACGTGTGAGGATCGTATAAGAGGATTTTGTTGAGATTAAATGAAACGAGTTGTAGATGTACAATCATTACTAAAGTCAGGGAGATTGGGCAACTCAAAGTCACTGGCGGCAAGAAAAAGCGAAAAAAAAAGGTCACTAAATTGTATTTTTTATGTTTACAACTAGTTTAATGTGAGATTTGATAGATGCAGATGATTTGATTCAGCAAAACTTACTTCTTTATCGGCAGTTGATACACATAATAAGTGTGTTAATGGTTGCATCTATGCTTTCCCTTGATTTTATGCGAGTTATGATATTTGAAAAATAAGTATTTCTAAAATTGTACATTTTCATACAGATTGTATATTTTGACAGTTCTGCAACAAGCCATTGAAGTATTTCTTTCACGAGGAGGTTTGAAAAATTGGCGGCGAAACAGCATGTTATAGGAGCGTTTGACCAATTTAAGTATCTTGAATATTTCGAGAGACCTAGCTAACGACATTCATCTAGACAAAATATTGAAAACATTAGCTGATATGTATAGGAAATCACCTCCACACAGCCATGGCTCGGAGGTGACCAACAATAGTCTATATTTTTTATGTTAATCCTATATTTCGTACAGGATTTTTGGAAAATGAATAAACCAAAAAAAAATTATATTTTACATATTGAACGTTAATGAAATAAAATACTATAATAAAAAAAAAAAAAATTGTTAAAATATTTTTCAAAAATTGTATAGTGAATATAATATACCTAATCATTGTATAATTTAATTATTGGGAAAAGTAACGTTTGGGGTCCCGATTGCTATGTGAGCAATTCATAATCGTAGTACCCCCGAGCTTTGAACTCTAGTTTCCCCACTCCCTCCCCCCACTCAGACATTTTAATGAATTTTCGCCTTTGGGGCTTTATGCAACAATCCCCTCACCTGAAAGCCCCGAGCACCTACCTTTTCAACGGGGCGCTATTGCCCCAGCTTATAGAGAACTCTTAAGCGAACAAAAATCCGACGCGGTTATGCGTAACGTGTTGGCATTCGTACGGGTACGGCACACGCGGTTACAACTGTAGTACACGCCGCCGATAATAATATTAATATTATATTATTATTATTATTATTATTATTACGTATTCGCGCATTGAATCGGTCGTGGTTCTACCGGAATCCGTCTGTTGCTGCACGGGGCACGCCACGCCGCCGCGGCCAAGACACGTTAATTATCGATAACGAGCTAATGAAATATCTCTCTCCTCTCCTCGCCGTTCGACAATCCCTGCCCTCTCCTGCCCCCCCCCCGTGGTCTGCCGGCGACGATATTATTATTACGTGGGTGTGCGCCGTCACGATCGCGGTTTTTTTTTTCTTTCGACGACGACGTCGACGTACACACACGTCAACGGACACGCGATTTGTGTTCGTGTGCGTATTATTATAATCATATTTGTACGTCAAAGTACACACACACACACGTGCGGGTGTATTAATGTGTACATATACGCGTAATCGACGTCTCGTCTTATCTACACTGCTGCACACACACACACACACACACACACACGTAAAAGGCGCATTATTATTGTATATAATAATATTAATATTCATAATAATAATAATAATAATCCGTTTGATATAATATACGAGCGTTTGCCGTGTGTGTGTGTGTGTACGATAGATCGGAGAGGAAACGCGGAGCGGCACGAATACTAATAATAATAATAATAATAATAATAATATGCTAATGAATCTATTAGAAAATGCGCGTCGCGATTTCGTCGTCGCCACACAGCCCGCGATCCGGAAAACCGGATTTTCACCATTCGTTGACCGGCGCACAATGCTCTGAAACTAGCTTTTGTAAATTAGAATTTTTAGCCATGCATAATACTACCCAAGACTTTAAATTAATATTATTTATGACATATTTGCAAAACGATAACGCGTGGCTTATTGTGAGTATTGCGAACCCAGTAAAAATATGTCCACACGAGCAAATATTTTATACACGAAATATCTTTATCATTTCTCAGACTTCTTCTTATCGTGTGGAATTAAGAGCATTTGCCTTAGGGCTAGACCCCTTTTTTCAAAATATACATCAAAGACTGAAGAAATAGTCAAATAATTTTGTGAAATTTTTCAATATTGATTTATATAAATTATTTAATTTCTAACTTTAAGAATTTCCGATTTCTCGACATTTCTGAGTATAAAAGCGTAGAGCTAAAAAAGTTCTATTTAATACATTTTGTCTGTACACATACATTGTAGTGTAACTAAAGGGCAGAAAAAAAAAATGACCCTTAGATGTAACGATGTAATGATTTTTTTTTTTTTTGTGTCAAATAATACTTTTTTCCCAGTGATTCACTTTTATTAAATGAACAGTTGAACGTGAGAACGAAAAATTGAAGAGGAATAATTGGTATTATTAGCACGATATTTTTTTTCTTCGCTCTTTTTGCGACTGTTTGAGAATAAAACAAGAATGAAACTAGATGACTCGAAGGAAAAAAGTACCCACCCAAATATTAGAAAAAAAAAAAAAAAACTGAAGCCATCATAATTATATTTTATTTATTTAAATCGTACAGTAAAATAAATCGGCTGCCTACCTACTCATAAATTAAAATATATTAAACGAACGATTTGAATTTCAGAAAGAAACTTATTACGCCACTGGCTCATTATACATGCGCACATTCTCTTACAATAACACACGCGTTCTATAATAATATTACAATGTACTTATCCATAAATATAATGCAGTACGCGCGTGTGCACGTAATACAGTTGTCGTAAACGCTCACGTGTGTATGTTTGTGTGTAATTTTTTCACCCGTATCACGACTAGCACGTAAGTGCATCTCATTCCGTGTAAGTACCCTACGGCGCGTTGCAGCACAGTGGTTTACAGGTTTACAACCGAGAGGGGGGGGTGTCCACTGAGGGGGAATTATTGTGATACATCACCGGGTGGGGGTGATTAAGTTATAATAAAATTACGAGAAATTGATACTGGGTGAAAATATTTTAAGATGAGAATTTCGAATTATGTACCTATCATCCGAGAATTCTACCGGAAACCTATGCTAAATGCACAGATCCGAGCACGATTACGATTAAAAAAATAAAATTTTTGAAAATTAATGAAAACATTAAAAAGCATTATACATATTTTATTTATGACAATCACTGGTTTCTTGGCTACAATCCAGAATAAATTACATGTATTCAACTTTTGTCAACAATCACACTGATTAGTGGTTATCGGATATCAAAAACTGCTTTCGGAATTTTCAGTCCAAATATTATGTTGAACGTATTATACACCAAGCAGGTTAACAGGGGTAAATAATAGTCCCTGAAAGAGGGAATAGCCCGATAAAATGTTTAGAAACCGCTATCGCACAGGTCGAGATGAGGTGTAAGCGTCTCCCTCCTCCGGGAAAACCATTAGGCGACCTCGAGCATGTACGGTTCATCGTCTTGCGTATTACTTGCGCACACCGCGGTGATACGTTATAATATGGCGTGGTGGGTTATAAAAGCCCTTTTTTTCTGGTTTTCGTTTCTTTTTTTTTTTCTCATTTCACTTCCCCTCACTCCCTTGTCGTAATAATAATAATAATAATAATAATAAGGGCGTCACAACGCACCCATCCATCTTACGACTTACACCGCGTTGTTGTACACCTTTTGGGGCCCGATGAGACGGAACGAGAGCACTTTTTCTTCGTCGTCGTCGACCCTCAAAAGAAAAAGAAAAGAAAAAAGACCCTACGCCGCGTTAGTATATTATTATCGTGAACGATACCGTTCAGACGATTTGGATTTCGTTCGACTAACGCATAGCTAAAATATGGTGTGTTATTTTGAAAAATCTAGCAATACCATTAGGTGTGATTTGAGAAGGGGAGTTTAAGTGTGCTTGTTTTTAAAATAGCACTCACTCTCTACCCAAATTGTATTCTTGTTTATTTAATTTAGTATAATTTTCAAATAATTTAAATATCATAATATAGAAACATTTATACAAATTATCATAAAAATAGCATAAATTATTATTATTGTTATTATTATTATTATTATTATTTCACGTTGAAGGTTGATATTTAAGTCATACAGTCGTGCCCAACCAGCGGTCCGTGACTCGTGAGCCATATGTGGCACGTGAAGGTATTCTAGTGGCCCATATTATACGTTTATATATTACAAATAAAGTGAAATTATTTCAAATGTAATATTTTAATTCTTTCGTAGGATTAATACAATAATTGTAATAATAATATGTATTATGTTTATTTTTAATGTAAAATTTTGAATTGTATTTGTTTACTTTTGAGTTGTGATAAAACGTCAGTTTGGAATGTCCCCAAAAAATGATCCAGCCTAGTATGGTATAATTTCGGATGAAGATAGTGTCTTAAATTTCCTACAAATGCTTGGATAAAAATTAGAATAATTTTAATATATTTTATAACATAAATAATATAACGTTACCTTGGATTAAATAAGCTGTCTAAAAAATAACTAAAATATTTTTTTTTTTTTCGAAAGCAGTTGTGGTATAAATGTATAAAGATTGTATTAAAATTTATTTAATTTCTTTGACATCATTAACAGTTAAAAAAAAAAAAAGTTAATTTTGGATTTTTATATTATGTCGTTTGAAATTATTAATTAGTAACAACGATTCGATCGTGTTAACGGTAACAATATTAAGTATTAACTGATAAAACTTGTAGAAAAATATTTGTCTATGATGTGTCATATTATCATTTGTGGAATATTATGTATTTTGACCCCAAAAAACATATTTTGGCCTGAAGATTTTCGAAAAACCCATACTTACTTGTAAATATTCTATTAACAACAAAAGTAATAAAACCGCGGTTATTTATGACGTTAACACGTCATTGCAGTAAATTTTAAAAAAAAAATATATATTTTTTTTACATCCGAAACATACTTTTTTGTTGTCGTTTTTTTTCCACGTTTTAATTACGTTTGTTAATATTTTTACGTTGCCCTAACCCTAACTGAATTATTATTACACCGCGTGATGTGAGAGAAATTCCATCATAAATATCATCCCCCCTCCCCCCGGAATAAATGCTGGCACGGCCTTCAGTACATATTAATAAAAATAATATACGAACAGGTATTGCATGCGATTATAATTTTACCGTAAAGGATTAAACCGTTTTCAGTGTTTATTTAAAATAAAAAATATTTGTATACATAATATTATGTACGTGTTATGAGCGTTGTAGGTACAATTTGAGTTTCAGAAATAAATCATGCTAGTTAAAAGTAATTACGTTTGAAAATATTGTAATCATAAACCTGTTTTTTTTTTCTTTTTTCAATTTACTCGTTCCCCGCATACACATTATATTATAATCGCTTGACAGTTTAATGTTTATTCATTAATGCCCCTCTCCTCCCCCCTCCCCGTTAAAAGCATAATTATATCGTTATAATAGTAATTTATTCTTTTGTTGTTGCTCGATGGCGACGGTTCGCGCGTCGGCGAAACGGTTTCGACCGCGAAAGAACGCGCCAAAGGTGTCCATTTAAAAAATATACTCGCGGCCAAAACACTCTATACAATATAATATAATACGACTATAACTTATAATATTATTATATGTGTATGCAGGATACTTCCTGCGGTGTATACAGGGTGTCTCGGTACGATTTGGCGAATGCGATAACTTTTGTTGTGTTAATGATATTTAACTTTTTAAAAAAAAATACCACAGCATTGCGCTACAGCAATAATGTACAATTTTTTTTCAGGATTCAAATTTTCGAATTTGAAATCTTTTGCTACAGTTTAGGAAAAATTTAGAAAAACCATTTAACCATTTTGTAAACCTGATTTTTAGATAAATATTAGTGCCTTATTGTTTTTTTGTTTTTCGCTATTGAATTCAATCGTTTTTTGAATCGTTTAACGTTAAAATTATAACGTTACAAAAGCTTTTTTTGGCCACAATTTAAAATCCTTTTTAATCCGTTAATTTGCTACGATTTTTATTAATTTTGCGAATATAAGCATCAATGATTTTCTAAAAACCTGTTTTACAAAATGGACATCTGGAATTTTTTCAAAAAATGTAGTATGAAATTTCAAATTTGAAAATTTGGGCACTAAAAAAAAATTTATAACGCTAGTGCTGTTGTAACAATTTTCAGAAAAAAAAAAGTTAAAAATTATTAAAAGAACAAAATTCATTGCATTTATCAAATTGTATTGGGACACCCCGTATACTCCTATCAAAGGTATTTTTCTTGATATAATATTTTCACACCCTTCACCCTATTGCGCATAGACGCCTCGCCCCATGCCCTTGCCTCAACACAAAATAATAGTCATAGCGAGTGCTCGTGTAATGCACAACTCTTTGACAGTGCACGGAGGTAAGACGCTCTTTTTTTTTTTTTTTTGAAAAATTACGTGCAAATATCCCTCCATGATTTATTGCGGGGTGGGGGACGTTCCATCTACCCCGTGGCGAAAACCAGATACCTTCGAGACTGTTGGCACAATATTATCGTATAGCGACGAAACATTCGTCCACACAAGGTGAGAGGGTCGTAACGAACAAAACGGTTTTACTTCTCTCTCTTTTTTCCTTTTTAACTTTTCTCGATATTACTACTATAATATGATATAGCAACAATGAGTCACAGCGTACAGCAAGGGCACCATTTTTTTTTTCTGAGGGGGGAGGGGGCATGATGTCTATTTTGTTGTCGTTACTCGGCCAGAGTTATATTATATTTCCACTGTTATTTGAGAAGAGTAAACAAAAGTTCCGATGAGAGAAAAAATGTGATGTTTGTAAACAGCAAAAATATTATTTTTTTCAAAATTTTCTTGTGCCAAATTATCTATTGTGTTACTGTCTATCGGCATTCGAATTTTCATAACGTTTGGATTAGAAAAAAAACTATTTTTCAAGGCGTTTTTCCCAAAATCTCCAGTAAACTATAATATTGAGATTTTCGAAAAACGACCTGTAAAAAGCCGTCGTCCGAAAATCTCGCCGGAGAGAGTATTTTCAAAATTCGAGACTACGCCAGTCCACTTGGCCTCGCGTTAAATTCGCCACAACACACGATCGTGGCCACGAGACATCACGCAACACGTCACCCCTGATGGTTTAATGGCCGGCCGATAATCCCAGTGCTCACACACGTCGTCGAACACACACACACACACACGATAAGACATATCACAAAAACATATTGACGTACGCTTCTGACGGCGGCGACGGCTTGGAATTAAACATTTAATATAACGTTTCGATCGGTCTCGTGAAATTCCGCGTATGCGTGCTTGCGTGCGCGCGTGTGTGTATACGTCATATTGCTATTATTATATTTACTGTACGGACGAGTGCGTGTAATGAGAAAACGAAAATTGATTGAAGTGACCGGCCGACGAGTCACGATGGGCTGCGCGAGTGGTTCTCGCCGCGAAATATCGCGAACGTGACGTCACCATAAGACGTGCGCGTACGTCATATGACATGTCGACATGAACGCTCTTTGGAAAGAGCCTGGATGGGCACTTGCTCTCCCCTGAATTTTTCTTTTTTTTTTTTTTTAATTATTGGCGAAAAAAATTATTTTGATAATTCGATAATCTAATAGCATAATAATATTATGTCACGCGTTAATAAATTTCAAATATTGTATGCATTTTTGCTTTTTCTGTTGTTTGTGGCGTCGAGTTTGTCTCCTCTATTATTTTGTTTCGACTTCAACATATTTGTTTTTATTTCTGTATTCACACTGAGTGTTTTCATAAGTTTTATTATTATTAATTTCTTATTCTATATGAAATGTATACGTACTTTGGAGAAATAAAAAAGTATAGAATACCTTTATGGTTTTGGTGAAAAACTTTTAAACTTAATATTTTTACTACGAAATAATTGAATGTGACCAACAGATTTCCCTTCTCAGTCGTCTATTATAAACACAATACGAATACTTATAAATTATGTAGTAAAAATAAAATGTGTGATGAAACACTAGTATAATTTTGTATCTAAGATAATTTTTTTTAAAAAAATTACAAGTTACTAACAATCTAAGTGCGAACAATATATGGTATAAATAGCTTAAAAACTCGATCAGTGGAAAGGGCTATAGCCCCATTAGACTCCTACTTTTTACGCCTCTGGTAGCAGCGTTATCCTTTTATGAATTTTTTTGCCGACCTGTAGGTGGAAAATTCAATCTCAGCCATATTGGCCTTTTGCAATTTTTATTTGGTATGGGTCGTAGCACATAAAAAAAAAAAAAAATCGGCGAAATGGAACGACCCAAAAAGCAAAAAAACAATACACGGGGTTAACGAAATGGAACGTCGGCGAACCGAGAACGGACCAGCTATCCAGTCAGTGTCATTATTATCAAAAAGGCGGTGTCAGGTAAACATCTTTACCGGCTAGATAGGTATTTGAGCAATTTCATTATGATAATTTCACTTCGGTTGACGTAAAATTTTACTGAAACATTGTTCGCAAGAACGATATTTATTACTGTAGTACATAGTGTAGTACATAACGCAACACTTCACAAACATATTGTGTAGACGGTAAATTTATAGAAAAAAATCAGCCACACCAGTTGCCAATAATTATTGTTCTAAACAAATATTAGCGTTATTAGACAATAATTTATGAATCATAAATCTTACCTATACAACAAATTAGGTTTTAAATTTGCACATATACAAAAACATACAATCATATTCGTGCTTTTCGGATTTTAGTTTTAACTGTCACAGCATTTATTCATATTAATTTTATTTATTTAGTATATATTGGTTTTTTTTTCTTTTCAGGTACGAACATTTCGATGTGATGGAAACATCCAATATATTATCCGTCTAGTCCAATTATAGATTAAACGCATTAATCTTTAAGTGTATTGTTTCACATAATCATTAACAAATACATGAAATATAAAAATAAAATACAAATCAATTTATTTTCTATATCACAATATGCTATGTATTCAAACGAAAGGTTTTTTAATTTATATGAATAATTAATAACGGTTTTAAATATTTTGATTGTTTAAGTGGAAAGATTTTCTATTCATTATGATTTAATTACCTTTTTCGGAGAAGATACCATAAAGTATATCAGCGTTGATTTTAAATACTAGTATTTATAGTGTACCTGTTTTATTATCAATGATATCAGGTATATTTCGGCGCATATGAGTATATATGGCAGGTGTTTTTTTTTATGTCTTGGCGCTTATATCACGTAGCCGTCAACGATGAAGAGTTCTGACCCCATGGACCCCCTCCTCCTTGTAAATATAAAATTCATACTGGGAATCAATAAACGAATTTTTTGATTTTCATTAAAACGTACATGCTGCAGGTCAAATGCCTACACTTAAACACAACTGTACGCGCGTGTTTTCGTTATCGATTTGCCGGCCGAGCACGCAGACAGTTATATTGTACAGTACGGACGAGGCGAATTATTATTATTATTATGAAAGGTAATTAAAAAATTATATGACTATAATATTTTCGAGGCCACTCGCGATACACGAAAAGTATTATCATTATTATTTATTTGTTTTATCGAATTAGGTCATAACGTTTTAATGTATATATATAAATATATATATATATATATATTAATAATAGTAATAATAATATTATGTGTGTTGTTTGAACAACAGGTGACTGCAATTTCGTTGCGTAGGTAGGTTTTGTTGATACTCCGTCTGGATTTCGAAATTAC
This sequence comes from Stegophylla sp. TES_Ste_2020, assembly GCA_025469315.1. Lineage (NCBI taxonomy): Eukaryota > Metazoa > Arthropoda > Insecta > Hemiptera > Aphididae > Stegophylla > Stegophylla sp. TES_Ste_2020. The sequence continues at coordinate 1,188 of JAIPRM010006229.1, read as the reverse complement.
GTAAGAGCCGATTCGTTTTTCGGTTCGCTTACAGATATTAAAGAGTGATTTTGAACTCGGACCGTAGAAGAATCATGAACTCGCGGCGGCGTTAAGAATGTACATAATATTATACACGACGGCGGGCGTAAAGAAATTAATGACACGCGGAGCGATGATTTCGCCTTCCCGTCCTTATCTATCATCTTAAAATAACAATACCTCGCCCACAAAACGTTTATTTAATAAATATTATACAAGACGTGATTGTGTATTGAAACAAAAAGGTTCTCATAAACAAGTTTAACACTAACGCGCGTGCGCGCACGCGTCCGAGTAAGAAAATATTTCCAAAGCCCGAGACGGCGGCGATGAAGTCAATTATTAGACAATGAATTCGCTTTTAATTAGACGGCGGGATTCAATTATTATTATTATTATTATATCGGTAAACTTATGCCATTGTACGATCAAACGGATATGCATTTTACGTTTGAGATAGGTTCAGACGCATTTGGTCGGATCGTTTGTGATTTATTCTCGATCGATGATCCGCAGCGCCACAATAAGGGACGAAGAACAATATTAATGGCGGCCTATGGGTATTACATCATCTACTCTTCCGAGCAGATGCAGACACTGACTGCATTGATGAGCGGAGGGGGTGGATTACAAATTACTATTTACTGGTATATATAAATTGCAATGGCACCTACATTTAACATTAATTACTACTCACAATTTTTAATGAATAAATTCTTAATTTTAGATTCTGAACGAAGTGAAGAAGCTAGTGTTTTTACAATGATGTTTATTTTTTATTTTTTTTTATTTTAGATTCTGAATGAAGTGAAGAAGCTAGTGTTTTTACAATGATGCTTATTTTTTTTTCTTCTTTTTTTTTTTCTGTGTACAATTTTTCGTATAGAAATACTCGTCCAAAAGTTTCGATAAACCATAATTTTTATGGTTCAAAAATCAGAATTTTATGAAAATTTAATCATAGATAGAAAATCCAATAAAAAAGATTTTGGCGCAAGAAAATTTTGAAAATGTGACAAAAAATTTTGGACATTTTTCGAAAAAATTTTTTTTTTCTTATATTATTAACTTCCTTCGTTTAGAATCGTTTTACTGAAGAAATGATTTATCGTTTCTTTAAAATTTAATACGCCCGTCAAGAGAATACCACCCGTCGTGCGAAGTACA
>JAIPRM010006228.1:0-12533 GCA_025469315.1 Stegophylla sp. TES_Ste_2020 | reverse complement strand
CTTAATATCAAAAATCAAAAATTTTATTGCATAAAAACTAACAAAAAATGAGATATTTCCGAAATTTTCAAAATGCCGTACTTAACTTAAAATTGATCAAATCTTTTTGAAATTTTTATGAAATGTTTTCGTAGCTATTTTTAGTGGTTGGTGAAAATTTCAAGTCTCTAGCTGCATTATTTTAGAAGTTATGTCAAAAAGTAATTTTCAGTTTTACGGAAATTTCGGTAATTGCGTATTTTGCCGTCTTTCGTCAATTTTCGACAGTTTTTCCCCGTGTTTGGAAAAAGTATTGAGAAATTGTAAAAAATGACCTCCTTAAAGTACCAACTAGATCCGATTTTGGATCTATAAAGTTACTGATCGAAACTTTTGGACCAGTATAGAACATACGAAAAAGTGTTTTCAGAAAGAGAAAAAATAAACATCATTGTAAAATCATAAGCTTCTTCACTTCGTTCAGAATCTAAAAATTGAGAAATTTCCTAAATTTTCAAAATGCTGTACTTAACTCAAAATTGATCAAATCTTTTTGACATTTTTAAGAAATGTTCTTATGACTATTTTTAGTAGTTGGTGAAAGTTTCAAATCTCTAGCTGCATTATTTTAGAAATTATGTTAAAAAGAAATTTTCAATTTTATGGAAATTCTGATAATAGCATATTTTACCGTTTTTTTTTAAAAAAAGTGTTAAGAAATTTGAAAAATGATCTCTCGAAAGTACCATCTGGGTGTGATTTTGGATCTATAAAGTTACTGATCAAAACTTTTGGACAAGTATTTCTAAATGGAAGTGTATACAGAAAAAGAAAAATAAAAAAATAAATAGATAAACATCATTGTGAAAACTTGAGGTTCTTCACTTCATTCAGAATCTAAATTGTATATAAGTTTATAATATTTCTAAAATTCTATATTTATCTCACTCTTGGATACATAATGTTGTATATTATAGAAATGTAGATAATAGGTGATTTTAAAATTATTAGTACTATTAGTTTTAGAAAATGACTAATATTAGTATTATAAAAATTTAGTTTACATCATATTTTATACAATTACTCAATTTTCCAATAGTTGTCTTTACATTAGGCAAAACTAGTGACAACTTTAAAAAATTATGTCTCTAAAGTAATATGTAAAGAACTGTTTTACTGAAACTACATATACTGATACAAACATTTTTTTTGAGTAGAAAAGTATTACTATAAAAAATTATTAATTTAACATCATTGTAAAACAACTAAATTCTTATTTCCACTTAGAATATAAAATATTAATATTTTAACATACAGATAAGTAAATTTCCAAACAAGGCAAAAAAATCTTGGATGCCTAAATAACAATTTTGGCCAATAGACAAGTTTTGGGTCTAATTCCTAGTCAATACAACACATGTCTATTACTGTTAGCATATGTAAAGCGTTTACACAAATTATTAACATTAATAACACATGCAAAAAAAAAAACAATTATTATTAATAAATGAACAATGAATAATAATAATAATTAACTAAATTTCAATTTTAAATTAAAATATAACAATTGATACATACATTAACTGGAGTCTTCCATTCATTAATTTCTGAATCTAAATCTTCATTTTTACCTTTTACTGACATTTTTCTTCCTTTTTTATTCTAAAATCATTAAATAGCATGGTTATTGTTTATATTCAAGGATGGACAAACTTCAATACAAGTTATTTGAAAGTCAAATAGTTTAGATATTTTGAATTTATTTTATTTTTGTGTGACTCATATAAATTTATAAAATAAGAATATATGGGTATCAATTATCAAATAATAAATGCTGATTTCCAAAATAAATTACTTTTTAAAATTAATAACCAATTTTTGTTTATTGAAGGATTATCATTAAAAACCTAAACTCATGTGTAATAACCAGAGCTCAGGAGTTGTTGCATTTTACATTTTATAAAACTCTGTAGACAAAGTTCATCTAACCAAAAATATATTACAATAGCGCGTGAAACCAAATAACTAATTTTTATTTCGCATAATCAATGGTGATACTATTACTATTAAACAACTTATACAAATTTTATCATTTACACAAAATAGACATAGATTATTCTGTTAATAAATAACAATTGTTAAACATATAGACAATTACCTACTATTGTTTGTAACTTAAGATCCACAGAATTTTTTTTATTGAAGAAATGATTTATTGTTTCTTTAAAATTCAAAATAACCACCAAGAGTATCAAACCCGAGAAGTAATAATACTCATGGTGCAAAGTATGTCCTGCTTTTTAATGATTTCAACCACGATTGATATTATTTACTGGAATAAATACAACCTGAGGAGCAATGAATACCTATGGTGGAAAGTATGTCCGTCTTTTTTTTTATGAAACATACAATTTAAAATAAAACTAATACTTACACTTCTAGGAGTATTTTGTATTTCTATATCATTTTGACTAACAGATTTTCTTCTACGTTTCTACAAACATATTTTAATTATTGTACACAAAAATGTAAAAAGTATTTATATTTTTAAACAACATACTGGGGTAACAGAGTCCAATGTAAATTCTTCATCATCAGAAGAAATGGAATAGAGCAAAGATATAGATGCTTTTCTTGTATGTTTCTGTATCATGAGACATTATATACATTTAAATTTTTTTTTTTAATTTTAAATTAATTTAATTGTAAACTAAAAAACAAATTACATTTTTGGGTGGTGTACTTGCAATTTCAATCTCATTAATATCCACTGGCTCACCAAACCGATCAATAGGTTTTTTTGTGCGGCGTCCCTAGAAACATATTTTTATATAATCATACATTGAAGTTAAGTAAATGATACATAATTAGTATATGATAAAGTATAGTATTTATATAGATAACATAATATGCTTTACTTATAATTATTAAGCTGGGGGGCAAGTACCATTAAACATACCTATTACTTACACTTCTAGGAGTATTTCTGTGTTATTTAAATTCACAGAATTGCCATTCCAACTAACAGAGTTTCTGGTACGTTTTTACAAACAGATTTACGTTATTGTATAGATAAATTTGTAAAGTAATTAAATGTTTAACAACATACTGGAGTAACAGATTCTAATATAAATTCTTTATCATCTAAATGACTAGAAGAGGACAAACATAAATACTTGTCTTTTTTGTATCGGTATCATAAGAAATTATACACATTATTGTTATTTTAAATTAATTTAATTGTTAACTAAACAATTTACTTTTTTAGATGGTGTACTTTTAATTTCATTCTCATTAATACTCAATGGCTCACCAAATTGATCAATAAGTTTTTTCATGCATCCCAATAAACATAGTTTTATACAAATGTACAATGAAGTTTAGTAAGTAACACATTAATTAAAAAAATATAACATTTAAACTGGTACTTGTGGGTTATCGTTACTACCTAATACCTTAAATTATTAAACACACAAGAAATTTTAAATATTAACTTTGCAGTTCTCAGTTTAATATATAAATAATTTAGTATAAATACTAAATTATTAAGTTGATGAGGTACATCTCCAACAGAGATCGAGGGCACACACCTTACTTTACTAACCGATGCTCCACATATTGAAAGCATCCTTTGGTTCGCTGTGCAACATGGAGACATTTCAGTTTGATAATCGTTACTTTCATATATTAAAATTGCAAGCAGAGATATTTTAGATTTGTAGAACGGTCAGCTAGCGAAACAAGCCTTGTCCATGATTGAGATAAAAAATTTACCACATCAAGCTAGTATATCATACAGTATAATATAGTATAATATACTTACAATTATAAGACCTATTAATAGTTTTAATAACCAGCGTAATTTGCCACAAAATGAGGTAATAGCAATAACCCACAAATACCATTAAACTATAACTATTACTTACACTTCTAGGAGTATTTTGTATTTCTGTATCATTTAAATCCACAGACCTGCCATTTCGACTAATAGATTTCCTTGAACATTTCTACAAACAGATTTACATCATTGTACACATAAATTTGTAAAGTAATCAAATGTTTAACATACTGGAGTAACAGATTCTGATTCAAATTCTTCATCATCAAAATAACTGGAAGAAGGCAATCGTATAAATGTTTGTCTTCTTTGTTTCTGTACCATAAAAAATTATACACATTTCATTATTTTTAAATTAATTTAGTTGAATAAATAAACAGTAAATTACATTTTTAGGTGGTGTACTTTCAATTCTAATCTCAGACATATCTACTGACTCTCCAAACCAATTAATAGGTTTTCTTATGCGTCCCTATAAACACATATTTATGCAACTGTATATTGAAGTAATAATTAAATTAAAGAAATATAACATCAAAACTATAACTATTACTTACACTTTTAGAAGCATTTTGTAATTCAGTATTATTTAAATCCCCTGGCTCACCATTTAGCCTAACAGATTTTCTTGTACGTTTCTACAAACATATTTATGTTATTGTACACATTAATTTGTAAAGTAATTTCATTTTTAAACAACATACTGGAGTAACAGAATCTAAGGTGGATTCTTCATCATCTGAATGACTAAAACCTCTCTGTCTTTGCGAAGATATAGATGCTTTTCTTGTATATTTCTGAAATACCATAAGAAATTATATACACTTTATTATTTTAAAATAATTTAATTGTGAACTTAACAAATTACATTTTTAGGTGGAGTGCTTTCAATTCCATTCAGAAGATTATCCACCGACTCTCCAAACCGATCAATAGGTTTTTTAGTGCGTCCCTATTAACATGTATTTATACAATTGTACATTGAAGTTTAACAAGTAATAATTAAATTAAAAAAATCTAACATTTGAACTATAACTCTTACTTACACTTCTAGTAGTATTTTCTACTTCTGTATTATTTAAATCCACTAACTCGCCATTTTGACCAACATATTTTCTTGTACATTTCTACGAAACATATTTACATTATTATTTACATAAATATGTAATTACATTTTTAAAAAATCATAGTAATGGATTCTAATATGATATTGGTCTGTGAATTACTAAAAATAGATACAGATGTTTTTTGAGTACATAGCAAACGTTAATTTAAATAAACATTCTGACATAATAAACTGTTATGTATCAGGTATATCATTTGAATTAATAGAATAACATGAAGATGCAAAATTCTTCAGAGAACATTTTTCAAATTTAAATAGAATGAAATTTAAATCAATATTTTTAAAAAGTTTTCAAATAGATTTCATGACAATAATAAAATTATACCTTTGGAGTGTCAAATAATTCATCTTCATCATTATATTGAAAATTGGAATTCTAGAAAAAAAAATTTTACATTGTTGCTCTAACGCAATACTGTAGAAATATTTTTCAAAAAAAAAAAAATAAAAGTTCAATATTATTAAAAAAACAATAGTTATGGCATTTGTCAAATCGTATTTGGAACACCCTGTATACAGGTAATATTTTTCATTTTTGAGTACTAGTTGTGGAAATGGTTTATCAATTTTGTCCCAATTATAATATGTTAAAGTACCTTAAAAAAAAAAAAAAATGTGATTTTTATCAGATTTTTGGGGCACCTACAGCACTAATACACCCCTTAAAAGATCCAAAATAAGCCCTATTTTACTTATTTTCAAAAATTCATATCTCAGAGCTCAATGAGGCGATTTTAATTTAGCACCACCACTTATCGTTTTTTTTGTTAAGTCTTCTCGTTTTATTGAAAAAAAAAAAAAAAACAATCAGGACTCTAAATGTTAAGCCTTATTTTAGGCAAGGATCAATTCGAGGTAAAATTAACTTTAAAACTTAATAATGAGGATCCCGATAGTTTTTTTCATTGAAACTAAATCTTAACAAAATAAATGAATAGTATTTCATTAAAATTGGTTCACTGAGCTCCGAGATATGCATTTTTGAAAATAGGCAAGAATGAGCCTAATTTGGACCTTCTAGAGTGTTTATCAAAGGTTTAGGTCCCCTAAAAAATTTGAAAAAATCAGTCTTATTTTTTTAGGAACTTTAACATATTAAAATTTCAAAAATCAAAGAATTCTTCCCACAATAGTGGGCAAAAATTAAAATATATTGCCCATATAATATATGTATATATATTATATATACATATATTTATTATGTAATTCAATTAAATTTAAATTCTAATAAATAAAAAAAAAAAATGAAAAAACAAAGTGAGGGGATTAAAAATGGTAAACAGAACTTAGAGGAAATAAATTACTTAAATTTTAACTATATATATAATTATTTAAAGTAAAATATACTTTTGGTGTATTTTGAATACAAGAAGAACTAAGCTGCTTATCGTTTTGAGAATTTTCTTCAATCACCTAGAACATAAAATAAGTTCATATTAATTTAAAAACCTTATAATAATTAATAATATAACAGGCAAGAATAAAATAACAAAAAATTTAAAAACATGTTTAATCAAATAGAAACTAGAACCATAGAAGTTATTGTAACAGAAGAAGAATTATTTAATAAACCAAGAAAAACAGAATCAGTGGAAGAATAAAAACGCAAAAAGTCTAAAAGAAACAAGAGAAAAAATATGTCAAACAGATGCTATTTTAAATTAACGCTATTCAAATAAAAATTACTTTCAAAAATAACATACAATTAATTAATCAAATTCAATTATATGTTAAGACATGGCAACCACTAATTTAAAAGGAAACAAAATTAGTGCTTTTGTAAGGAAAACATTCTGGGAAATGTTAGTACCAAAAACAATGAAGGAGGTGAACTTGAAGTTAGCACAAATGAAGAGTTGAATAGATTGTAAGGAGGAACTTATATTATAGGAATCATGAAGAGTAGCAGAATAAGATGGGCCAGCCATATATGGAGATCTGAAAGAATACTGGGGATCATAACAAATTGGAGCCTAAAGTCAAAAAGATCCAGAGAACAACCCAGACAACGCTGAGCTGATAGAATCAAGGAAGACCTCAGAAAATGCAGAAAATTTGTCAATGAACAAAGAAAAGTGGAGGAATGCTGTTGTTATGGTAATGGACTTTAATGGTTTTTGAAATGCTTAAGAAGAATAAGAAATAAAATTATTATAAAAACACATACTTTTAATGAATGAGGTGAAAACATTGATATATAATGAGTTTCATCAATACGTGTTATGTTCAATTTTAATTCACGCTGTGCAAAAATAAAATTATAATATTAAATACATTTTCTAGTAAATTAGTAGTGTTTACCAATTCAAAAATATTATCTCCAATACAATTCTTTTTTGATTTAACACATGTTTTATCTGTTACCGTATTTATTTCTGTAATCTAAAAGTATAAATATACAATAACAGATGACATAATGAAGAACCTACAATTAATTATAAAACATCCTTACAGTTCTATATTATAAAACTGTTCAAAAATATATAAATCAATACTGTACATATTTATTAAGAGTTTTGTATTTTTATGTATAGTAAAGTTAATGTTGCAAGATTAATTATTACTAACATCTAATAAAATAACACGAGATAAAAAAATGAGATAACTACCATAGGTTCATCATGCTACCATCATCTCACTACCTATGGTATTCTTCGCTTCTCAGGTGGAATACACTTGGTAGGTATGTTGAAAATAAGCTTTGGGAAATTTTATATTTTTAATTCAAACTTTTTAAAAGTTGAAGTATAGATAGACAATATTCAAAAATAATTCTCAGTTATTAGCAGGATATAAAACTGACTGAGTAAAAAAATTAATTTTTTTGTAATGATCATAAAATTAATAATTTTTAAGTAAAATTGTCTTATATTAAGTATAAAAATAAAAACTGAAGCTCCGCTCGGAGTCATTTTATTGAAAAAATGATTTATTGTATCTTTAAAATTTAAAACATTCACCAAGTTCCACACAAGGAGTGGAGAATACCGTGGTACGAAGTATATTCAGTTTTTTTAACTTTACCACAAATAAAACAAGCATTGGGAAAAAATCATAATTAAATGCTAAAAGATATGCAAAACTGCAGAAAAAAATAGCTAAAGACATTAAAAATATATTTATTTTAATTTCATATTTTAAATAATCAATGCACATGAAATAAATTTTTATAACAATTTGCTAGATTTCTTAACAAAAAAAAAAAAAAAAAACAAAAACAAAATTAAGGCTACTTGATTATATCTTTAATTAGGTATTTAGTTATTTTTATTAGGTAATTCCATTTGATCATAAATTTACTATTCATAAAATAAAAGGTTATATAAACGGTTATTAGTAAAGACTGGACTTTGCATAAAATGCATGTTGCTATTTTCAACATCATTCAACAATCATATACATGCAAGTCAATGAGTGTCCATAAATCATTACTCATTTGATTAAATATCAAAATTTTATAATAAATATTTTTACATATTCTGACGTTAGTGCATGTTTTGCATATTTTAAAACAAAAACCGTACATATACCTAACGTCCAAAAAGGTATTGAGAAATAAATAGATTATAGTAGGGGTGGCCAACATGAATGTATACATGAGCTACACAAATAAATAAAATTATATTAAGAGCCAAAAAAAATTTTTTTTATATCCATTTTTACTAAATTTTTAGTTTAATATTTTATTAAAAACTGATGTCCATTAAATCATATTGGAACAGTTAAGGTAATTAAAACAATAGAACTTTTAGAATTATTAGAATATGGTATGAAAAAGTCAAAAAAGAATTTGTCGCTCTGTACTGGAATTATGTTAGCACATCGCTGTTTCAAAAAACTCAAACATTAATAGCAGCGCACCGGATTTAAAATTAATTTTCAGGATGACGTATTCTTGTGAATCACTTTACTTGACAGTGAAAATAATCGAATCCAAATATCATTTGAATTTAACTAAATATCATCTTCAACAATAACTTTGTGTCACTTTTACATCAATAAATGTACATCATGAACCACATCTTTAGGAACTCATGAAAATAAAATACACGAAAAAAATACATCAATTCACAAATAATACATATTTAATTTTATCCAATATTAAATAAGATATAATAATTGAATATAAAATAAGATACAATAATTAAATATTAAATAAGATTTGATTTTGGAAATTCAATGCGAGCCACGTGCTACTATGACGAGAGCCGCATGCGGTTAGCGAGCCACGATTTGGCCACCCCCGGATTATGGGCATGTTTGTATAAAATCAAATATTTTAAGTCTCAAAGAATATTCAGAAGCCAAGTTTAATTTAATATAAGCTAATATAATATTATTTATTAGACAAAAAAGTAAAGTATAGAGAAGACAACCGGTTTCACACCACGGATGCTCTTCGGGTTAGATATTTTGGTGAGTGTGTTTAAAATAACGACTATTATTGTTTTTTGTATTATAAACTTCTTCCGTTCAGAATTGTCTAATTGAAGAAATGATTTATCATTTCTTAAAACTACGAGTATACACAACCTTCAAAGATATCTGACCCCAAGAGCAAAGAATATCCGTGGTGTAAAGTTTGTCTGGCTTTCTTGTCTATACTTTACTTTACTTTACTTTTTTGTATTTCATATTTGCTATATTATACATTTTACAATTTGTTTATGAAAATTTTAATAAAATTAGTAAATAATTATCACTTCAAAATTAAAATCAAATAGAAAATTAATTAAAAATTAAAAATTTATTTTGTGTGTTTTGCATTTTTTTCTTGCATATTTTGACTTTTTTTAGTGCATGTTTGCATGCATATTTTATAATTTAAAATGCATATAAATCCGGTCTTTAGTTATTAATGATTCATTACTAGATATTTATATTTCTGTATTTACCTAAAAATATCTATCTAAAACAGTAATGGATACTACTATTTTCTTAAAATAATTTGAGAGCATTCTCTCCTTAAAATTTATTTTACATGTGGGTAGATGTAAAATTATTTATATATTATTTTGTATAGTATCATAAAATAAAATGTGAATCTATTATTTTGAAATATTTTTATATAATTACTGATTTTGAAGTTTCATTCTTTGAAGGACGAGTATGTAAATCATTATATTTAGATGATTTTTCATCAGCATTTTCATATCTTAACGGTTTTGTAGATGTTAACTCATTTTTCGACCTAAGTCGAGTGCAACCACTTATTCCATTTTCTGATGATGAATTAACCATCTAAAGAAAAAAATACATATATGTATATATACAAATTAATCAAAGGTATTCAGAAAAGTGTTTTTACAATGATGGTTTTTTTATCATTTTCTGTTAACACTTTTTCATATGGAAATAATTGCCCAAAATTCTCGACCAGCAACTTTTTGAAACTAGATTTGCTTCTGGTTGATACTTTAGAGGTAATTTTTTGAATTTCTCAATTTTTAATTTTTTTTGTTTTTTGTTTTTTGGAAAAAATAACCTAAAATTTGACAAAACTAGGAAACTTTCTTTTTTTGATCCAAATTTTATGAAAATAATATGACAATAGTTTGAAAAATATTTTGGTGCATGAAAATTTTGAAAATATAAAAATATATTTTTATAACCTTTTCCCGCTAATTTTTAAAGTAAAGTAAAGATAATTAAAATATAAACAAGATAAGATTATTTTGTAGACTTTTCCATATTAATTTACATTTTTATTAAAATTACTACTCAAACTAAAGATCCGAATAATAATCTAATAATTAATTGAAATTAAAAGGAAAACATTTTTAAAAATATCTTATTTTTTTCTTTGTACAAAGTAGGACATTAGAGTCACCTTCCATGTACAGAATACTGAATACAAATTACATCTTAAAGATAAGTATACTCATAAGTATATCATTATTATAATAATCTTCATATAATAATATTATAGTATATCTTTATAACCAAAATTATAATTCAATTATAGAAATGATTGAATGAAGAACAGAAATAAATTATAATGACTAATAGGTGGTGGAACTAATAATAACTTAGTCAGTAGTTAGTATTTACCTTGTTGAGATGATGGCAAAAAAAAAAAATAATTAAAATTAACAGTATAAAAATACGATTTTTCACATTTACATTTCACAAGCATAAACAAGTAACACTTTTCTATGAAGTAACTGAAGTCAGATTCTGATGTAATATAGCTTCTGAACTTAGAAAAAAAAATATTGTATATTATTAATATTCGAAAGACTAGTTTCAAGCAAGAAGACTCTTCTAGAGATTCTTCTAGTCTTCTTGGTTTTAAGTTTGAAAAATAAACCTTACACTAGTGTAAAGTTACAGATATATATATATTATATCTGTGTGTAAGAACTATGGTTTGGAAAAATTAACTAAAAAAAAAAAATGTTTATACTTTATAAATGTTATAATAACACATTGCACAACAAAGAATACGCGGGAAACGTTATCATCGATTATATGGCAGCAGCAGCTGATCCAAAGAGTTACTATCACAGTCCATGTCCTAACCTAACGCAGAGTTTATGTATTCTGTGGCACAGACATAATATGCAATTACCACAATTTCCGTAAAATTGGAAATTACTTTTTGACATAACTTCTAAAATAATGCAGCTAGGGACTTGAAATTTTCATCAACCACTAAAAATAGTTACGAGAATATTTCATAGTAATTTCAAAAAGATTTGATCAATTTTGAGTTAAGTACAGCATTTTGAAAATTTCGGAAATTTCTCATTTTTTGTTAGTTTTTATGTAATACAATTTTTGATAATAAGACTTGAAAATTTAATATGATCTCACTGACATATTTTTCAGGTCTAATTGACCTGAAAAAATCTCGAAAATCGTTAGTCAACTATTTTTTTTATACCCGTTTGAAGTTAGAATTTCGCCTAAATTCGTTAGTTTTACCTAAAATCACGCACATTAACGTACGTCGTACACAGTGGTTAAAGTGAGAAAAACTAGGAGAGGGGACTATAGTTCCTAAAAAATGAGAAGCGTTCCCGAGCCACATCGAATTGCCTGTTTGCCTTAACTAAAAGCCTTAGGCTAAAAATTATATTGATCAATATAAGCAAATTGCAAATATACTTACTTGAACTTACAACTTTCAATAGTCTATAGTCCTCTATTAGTCCTCCTTAACCTACTCCTATGTTTATTTGAACTAAATAAATCAACATTAAAAGTAAAGTTTTACTTAAAAAGAACTGCCATATTTCTAAAAACTATAAAACAAACTCAAAAACAAGCATAACACTGTAATCAAATAAAAAAACAATTATTTAGTATTGTTCGAATATTTTAGTATGCCCTAGAAAATATTATTCATCAGCTTACAAAGCATATTTCACATCGGAAATAACAAAATCCAGAATTATAACAGCAAAAAGTAAAGTAAAGTATAGACAAGAAAGCCAGACATACTTCGCACTACCGATATTTTTTGCTCTTCAGGTCAGATACTCTTGGTGGATGTGTTGAAAATGACGACTATTATTATTCTTTATATTAACTTCCTTCGTTCAGAATCGTCTTATTGAAGAAATGATTTACTGTTTCTATAAAATT
>JAIPRM010006227.1:0-19060 GCA_025469315.1 Stegophylla sp. TES_Ste_2020 | reverse complement strand
AAAAATGATAGTTTCTGAGTCGTTTTTGTCAAATTTTGGGTAGTTTTTTCCAAAAAAAAAAAATTGAAGAATTGAGAAATTCAAAAAATGACCTCTTTAAAGTACAATCTAGAGGTAAATTCGGTTTCATAAAGTTACTGGTCGAAAATTTTGGACAAGTATTTCCATACGAAAAGTTGTACACAGAAAAAAAAATAAAAAAAAATAAATAAACATCATTGTAAAAACACTACCTTCTTCACTTCGTTCAGAATCTAAAAGAAATATTATTGAAGTAGTGTCAATGGTTGTTACCATCTTCTATCATGCTAACATGAAAAGAGTAAATTTTTATTAAATTTACTTATTATATTAAATTGTATACAGATTGTAAATTATTTTTCTAATAAAAACAGAAAAAAATAATATTATTATTCTCATTTACTGGCATGTCAAGATGTTACGGAATAACACAAGTTTAACGAATAAAGCTCAATTGAATTTCAGTAGTTATTAATAATTATACTATACTAAACTACGTTTTAAAAATGAAATCTTATAAATTCATTAGGCGTGAATTCCGAATTTTTAAAATTATACTTAGATTACATGTTTAAAATGTTTAAATATTTACATAATTGCACTCTATGTATTTCTGGGCAGATCTTTTTTGTTGGTTACCGAATTTCAGTGAGGTTTAATGCACACAAAACTACAATTATTTCTATAATATATCCATAATAATAATTTTAAATACAAAGCTATCTTTTTAATAATGCGTTGTATATTAATTAACATGTAGAATTTTTTTTTTTTAAGTATAATAAGTAACGAAAATGTATTATGATCATTGATATATTTAAAAGGTGTACCGAAAACAATATAATATGTTTTTATTTTTATCAATATAAATCTTATCTGAGTTAAAATTTTAATAATAATATGATTAATTAAAAAATATAGTAAATTTAACAATATAATATACTTTACTCATACCTACCTAATAATATTAACAAGTTATAAACTAAAATGTTCTTAAATATTCATGATACGTAAAACTGATCATATTGTAATTAAAATTATCAACAATATCTATGTGTTTACAGAAATAAAATAAAGTATAGGCATAAAATTGTTTTGTACTGTGATCGGAGAAACAACGCCATTACACTTATGTTAAGAAATAAGTCCATATTAATTATGTTTAAGAAAGAATACTAAAGCTATTTTAACGGAAAATTTCGTTTAGTGACGTGATGTGATGTGAATATTTTAGTCGTTGAGCTTTTAAACTCAAGGTCAAATTGTATGATAATACAATGATTCTTTTTTGTGTTCAAATCATTAGAATTAGATAAGGGACGTGTCTTAATAAATGATAAGTATCGTTCCGCGCGCGGTCGTGCTCGTGATCAATCGGACGTTTAATGAACAAAGAAATCCGTGATCAAATGATTCAGATCGACGAATGATTAAAAAATTTTCAACAAAAAGTTTAAACCGATAATAATAATAATAATAATAATAATGCTTGAAATCATTAATCATAATTAGGGTAATTTAGTCGAATAATAAACCCGTTTTGCCAATTTACACGCGATCAAGTTTCTTTTTTGAATCGATGTAATAATAAATTAGGACAAACGTTTTCATACGACGACGATTGTTGTTGTATATTTTACCACACAATCACATCATAATGGGGCGATGTCTAACGTAGTACCAGGTTTTTGTAATAATGGCATTCGTATAGTAAAATAAAAAATGTCAACGTCTTCTCGGCCATTAAATTTCTACTGAAATTCATCATAAGGTACCTAATAAATGAGCTCTGCATTTATTTTCTTTCACAGCACTACTTGTATTCATTATTCAATATGTAGAACACGTCATATTAAACAAATAAAATTAAAAAAAAAAAAAAAACAGCGACGATTGGGTTGATTTGATTACCATCCGAATATCATATTATTAGAGTACAAGTGATATTTATATTTATCACGGTTTTATTATAGTATAGTAGCGTGATGTATTGAGAACTTGACCATGGAACATTTTATTATTGAATAAACAAACACTAAACTTTTCACTCCAATTTTAAAAGTTATTTGTTTGTATATAATCTGCGATTGTATATTCGTTTTCATAACATTAAAGAACATTAATGCTGAATACATTATTACAAACAATATTTTTTAATTTTGTTTATCACGATTGTTGTAGTAGTCATAAAAAATAATTGATTATGCTGACCTAACGTAAATTTAGTACTTTAAAATTTTTAATATTACTAAATCTATATTCATATAAATTATGATTTGTATAATTCTATAATAATAATATATTCATTAATTTACGTTTAGAGGTTAAATTAATTAGTTTTTGGTACTCAGAATCTAAAATCTGAGCTAATTATTACAATAATGCATGATTTATTACCTAGTATTCAATTAATATTATTTACTTATAAATATTAATTTTTTCAATAAAGTGAATAGTATGACAAAATCTGTAAGCTAAAAATTAGATATAGACATAATATTCTAATATCTAATTGTTACAATTGTTTCTATATTTTAAGTTTAGTGAATTTTGTATAGAATTCCATAAAATGAATTTACTTTATTAAAATTAATTAATCACGTCATTCTAAAATGCAACATAAATAATTATGGTTTTTAATTTTTTATATCACTTGTACAAAAATTAATTAAACAAACAACTAACTGTATAAACTCATTTGGAAAAAAAAAAATGATTACCTATATAATATAAGAAAATTACTGTGATTGAGAATATATTGTTCAATACAATTTTACTAATAAGAACAATTGCATGCAAATTACAATAAGAGTGTTAAAATTCAAAATGTTAATAATAAGAATTATTTTCGAACATAATATAACTTGGGACGTTTGAATAGAATCTGTAGGTAGAATTAATAGTAATAATAATAAATTAATTCTTATGGTTAGTTGTATACAATGTACTACTGTATTTACTTATTTACTTATTCGTGCAATTCATAGTATTTTGGAAATTTTTTCGGATTGGTTTTTTTTCATTAGAATAATTATTTTTCCATTTGTAATATTGAACTACTAAAATGAAATAATTGTCTTGGTACACAGTGAATTCATAAAGTATGTTCGAACACATAGGAAGTTATTAAACAGCTTTACTGTACGACTTAAAATGAATATTATATAATATGTCATAAAATAATACTAAGTATAGTAGGTACAAAATTGATATAATATTATGTAAAAAGGACACTACGTGACCAGTTTCGTTGTAGAAAAATATGTTCGAAAATGTGTGATCTTCTATCTGATATTCAAATGAATATTTATAAACGTTGAGTTTTTTTAAACTGAGACTTGAACACACACATAATATGTAATGATTTCGTGACAAACGATCGTCGATTGACACACTTGACCGCAGTGGACACAACCGACTCAAGTGTAACCAAAATCGTTGACCACAATGATAATTATTTTAACGTTTTCATGGACGGGGGGAAAAAATACCGAATAAAAAGTAAACCGTTTCACGTCTTATAAAATAAAAAAAAAATAAAAAATTTTAATAATTAATCACCGTGTAGGTTATCCTTTTTCGCATTCGTTTCTTTACGTGATCGACTTCGCGGTCCACACGCGTTTTTAGGACCGGTTGGGTGTTGTTGTAAACGCGCGTCTCAATAAATTAAATCACCTTTTCCATTCCGAATGCGTGTCCATATGGTCGTTCACAAACAACAGATAAAAAAAAAAAATAAAAATAAAAAGATACTGACCGAATAACAATAATATCACGGAGAACAACATACGTCGACACAGATGACCGAAGGCGGGCCATAACGTTGTTTATGGGAGAGAGAGAAAAAAAAAATGATGAACAGAACAGGTCAATAATAATATAATATGATAAAAAAAAAAAAAACGAAATGAAATCGGTGGAAAACGATTAAAACCGTGTACGGCCGAAAACTATATTATGAAAAAATAAATAAACAAAGACGCCGTTTTTGACGTGTGAATAATATTTTGATTGTTTTTTTTTTTTTTTTTTGGTGTTCTGCAGATGTGTTGTCGACGGCCGACACGTTTTCCGACGACGGCGTGACATCGTATTCGCAGCTGTTGTTCGACATAGCCAGGAAACAAGTGGTTGTCGGCGCGAGGTGAGTTTGTATACATACATTTATAACAAAACAAAAATAAATATGATTTACCTACTCTCCGCGTGTTCATATTCGCGTACCTGCCCAAGTTAATAACCGTTTGCGTCCCCACAATCCACCCAGACACGGATCCAAGGGGAGGGCGATTGGGGGCACTGTCCCTCCCCCAGAAATTTTAAAATGCATATTAAAAATTCTCGAGGCGTGTAAAAATGTATCTATATGATGTGTATTTGATTTATTATTGTGTAATCGCCCCCTCCAAATTTAAGTCCTGGATTCACCTTAGTTTCAAGCAACACGGTGATGTTGAATTTTAATATTACTTATGCCCTCGCCGCACAGTTTTTCAAACAACATTAACCGGTAAATCAAAAATATAAATCATATTTTATTTTTCACTTACCGAATTATCAAATATATATTTCACACCATCGGAAAAATAATTTCTTACTGTTAGTCAACACAACTATACGAAAACTTATATATAAGTTCTTAAAATATCTTACCTCTTGCTGTATATTAACTATTTTATATTATCATTTTCATATTATGTAAAATTTTATTGGGTGTTTACAATGCACATTTTTTTTATTAAGTATTTAATTTCGTAGACAATTTTTTTCAAAGTTTACATACATAGTCTCTCGGTAATATACTACTAGAATGTAGTACATTTTTACAAACTTGTAAAAACTCTAGCTTCTTTGATTTCCTCAGAATATAAAACTTATTTTGATTAGAAGAGTGTCATTTTTGATTTGGACACCCCCCAAGTACACCCGTTAAAGTGAAGCTCCCTACGGGCCACGAAAGTACCCTTATAAAGTGTGCAGTACGAAAATTTAGATCTTTTTTCGTCACTGGTCGCTATTGAATTACACCACCGACCGGTGTCGTATAACAACGAACGTGTTTGTATGGCACTCTATATCAATCAATCGTCGTCGTCTTGGCGTACACATCTGCGGGTACTTACTTTCGAAAAATTTTGCCATTCGGATAACCTCGCTTCGACTTCAATTCATATTTGACGAAATCGACGAGCACGATGATTATAATAATATAACAACACGAAGAAATAAAAGAGTTGGTATTATTATTATTATTTTTTATTTATCGTTTGAGTTATTTGCCCACGGCCACTTGTTGTAAACGACTGTATAAAAATGTTTGCTATGCTTTTAAAATTATTGCTTGCACAAACATTTAACATTTAACGAATTCGCCATCGAGAATAGCACTTTCAAAATAAATTATACACTATTGATTTTTATGTTAATATACCATGTCATATGTACATTTGGCTTTTTACAATCAATAAAAAAATATTTTAAATTCAAACACATTTTTTTTATGAATGTTTTTATTATCAAGCATCTATATAGATTTTTCGATTCTTCTGGTGTTCGAAATTAAATTTGAAATACCTAGTAAAACTGATTTATACCGTAATTTTACATTTTGATAGATTTTCATGTTTAGTAATGATATTAATTTATTTCTTTTAGACATCAACAGAGTTTGTTTAGATAATAAGTTACCACTTGATTTCCGAAATATTCACGTTGTTTTAAATAAGTACTACATAGTACACGTCTTATACTAAATAAACTAATAAAAAAATAGCACTAAAATTAAAGTCGTTGTGGAGTAAGAACGTGTTGTTGAAAAATACCAAATATCTTATTGCTTAAATGTCTCACACGTCTAAATGTTGTGAAATAAATTAAATCTGAATTACCCGTGTACTTTTTAAATTTATGCAACATAATAATAATTGAACTAGTCGTTAAATGAAAATCTTATTTTTATAGTGTTCCTGTATTTTATAGACCCACCTTTTGAAGCATGACAATTCAATTTCGAACATGTTGACATTGGACTCATCATCTGCATTTATAAGTTATATTCACCGTGAAACGCTCATTTTTCTTTTTAAGATAGAGAGATACACCTATCAATGTGTTATAGCATGTCTACATAAAAAGTCTTAAATATATTGTTGCTTACATACCATAGTCCTTATAGTTATATCAATAAGTGTTAAAAT
The DNA here is from genome assembly GCA_025469315.1 of Stegophylla sp. TES_Ste_2020. Taxonomy (NCBI): domain Eukaryota; kingdom Metazoa; phylum Arthropoda; class Insecta; order Hemiptera; family Aphididae; genus Stegophylla; species Stegophylla sp. TES_Ste_2020. Next base: position 12,839 of record JAIPRM010006227.1, on the reverse strand, counting down.
CGAATGTTCACCTCGTGTACTTACTACTAGTTGTGTACAAGTCAGTCAATACACGAGAGCTAAAAAAACATACTTTCCGTAGAATCTATTTGGTTAAAAATATAAATATATTTAATTTAGATACGCTTTAATAAAATCAAAATATCACGATCTTTTTTCCCCAGTTGTGTAAACAGTTTTGTCTTGTTAACTTTGTATTATTAATTAATATCAATATTACATAAATGTTAATGTTTCATTCACATGTGTTGTGTTTGAGTGCTAGGTAAATTTACAATGTCAGTACTCTAAGAAAACCATAATTATTATTACAAAATGTCCTAATTATGAGTAAAGTACGGATTTTAAAGCAATAAAAAATTTAAAAAAAGCATTTAAAATAAAGCAATAAAGCTCAACAAATCTTCCAAAAGAGCTTTAAAAAAAAGCAATAAAAATGGGGGTTTTGATAAAGAAAATATACACATTAATAACGAAAAACGTATTATAATTATTTATTAGTTTATAAATTATAAATATATAAATTTGCTGTTCTTTTTCTTCCACAGTTTGTAAATTAGATTTGTTCTTTTTAAGATACCTAAATTATCAAAATTTGTTAAAAAATAGTTACAAAATGATTAACCTATATCATCGGAGTTGCATTGGGCAATTAAATTTATTTTCAAGTTTTCAAAAAAAAAAATCTCCTTAAACTGAATTAATCTTTCAAATACGTTTATTTTGAACACATTTTGAAAAAATGTAACTTATAAGCCAAAAAAAAGTGCTCAAAATATTCCAAAAAGTTTTGAAATGAAAAAAAAAACGTACCAAAAATACTTCAAAAAGCTTTTAAATAAAAAAAAAGCAAAAAAAGCAAATAAAAGCAAAATAAAGTCTCGTGAATTTTATTCTAAGTGGTATAAATCGAATTTATAGCCGACGTAGCTTCGTTTTAGAGCGATAAAAAAAAAAAGCAAATGCCTTCAAAATGAGTAATGTGAATTATTTTTTATACAAAACCAACTAGATAATTAAAAACATGACGTTCAATTTAGCGTCGACATTAAACGTTGTATTTTTCAACGTAGGTTCAAAATATGTAAATTTTAGGGAACTTTCACATTTTCTCGATATTCTCGTCATTAAGTTAATAAAAAATACATATTGAGGCAATGAAGTGCCTAAACGTTACTTTCGTTTTTTATTTAAAAAGTTCACAGGTGTAATTTTCAACGATATCTATTTTAAAAGAACGCGTCAATTTCCTTAAAAAAAAAATTAATCACAGCCGCGCATCACAGTTGTTTCATTGGAGACTTAAACATACGACTGCATTAAATATTGTCAAACAATATTATTGCTATAAAAAATATGTTTTTATTTTATCAGGTAAATAACATTTATTTTAAACAGTTAGCAAATTAAATATAATTTTAAATAATTACATTTGATTTTTATTAACGTTAAAATTTATTGATTTTTTCGCATTGTATTTTATATTTTTAATTTGATATTACTTGTTTGGCATCCATTTGTGTTTATTTAATCACATTGAAATGTTTAAATTTCTTGTCAGTTACACTATATATTGTAATATATTATTCATCCGAGTACGTCAACAGCTGTTTTATCAAGACTTTGACGGAATAATGATAACCTTATTTAATAATAATTATTATAATTAATAATATATTTAATAATGACGTGTACAATGAATGTTTATTTGATAACAGTAGCAAACCTCACGTACCTCCTATTCATTTGTCTTAGTGTTATATTAAAATCAATTCTAACCATACAAATATTTTAGTATGTGTAATATGTGTGTGTGTGTGTGTGTGCGTGTGTGTGTGTGTGTATGAGTTTGATTATAGAATAAAATAAATAAATTGATTTGATTGATCTTCGACGTTTTAAAAGTGCAAACATAATAATATTTTCTATATTCCATAATATAGATTAGAGAAATTTTGTATGCTAAATCGTAATTTTTCAAATTTTTCAAATTCTTTTAGGAAATACTACTCACAATAAAAATAAAAAAAGATTCGGGAACTATCTTTTTTTCAATCTAAACTTTATGAAAATTTAAACATAGATAGATAAATATTTTGGCGTATAAAAATTTTGAAAATGGGAAAAAAAAGTTTGGACATTTTTTTAACATTTTTTCTCATTAAATTTTTTAATAAGCAAAGTAAAACAAAGATAAGTAAAGTGTAGACAAGAGAGCCGGACATATATCGCACCACTGATATTATTCACTTCTCGTGTCTGATACTCTTGGTGAGTGTGTTAAATATGACAACTATTATTTTTCTTTATATCATTAACACTTCGCTCAGAATCGTATTATTAAAAAAATAATTTATTGTTTCTTTAAAACTCAACACACCGACCAAGAGTATCAGACCCAAGGAGAGAAAAATACAAATGGTACGAAGTATATCCGGCTTTTTTGTCTATACTTTACTTTTTAGTTATTGTATTCAAAATTTTAAATTAAAAAACGGTGGATATACTTTGCTCCATGGGTATTATTTATTCCTCGGGTAAAGGGTAGGTTACTATTGGTGGGCGTGTTAAATTTTGATATGTTGAAATATATATGTTATATATATATATTTCATTATATATGTTGAAATAATAAATCATTTCTTCAATAAAGCGATTCTGAACTGAGCTTCAGTTAATATACAATAATAATTTTCAGTAATATATTCAATATGTTTAACAAAATTGTTATTTAATAATAGAATAATCCATGTCCATTTGATTATTCGTTTAGATGATCAATTTTGTATAATAATAGTTACACAAATCCACATCACAGATTGACAAGTGCCTTTTTTTGCATTTAAGGAAATTTTGTATTAATTATTTATTACGGTTATTATCATCATCAATGTTTCCTCACCCCTTTAGGATTTTCAAAAATTTCGCACCGCCCTCCCCACCATCCATTTTTAAAACAACCGATGAAAACTTTATTTATTTTTGGTTATACTGATTTTGTAGATAGTTAAAGGTATGTAGGTATTTGGGTACATTTCGTATTTGAAATGATTTTATATTGAGCAAATAAACATTTCTTTTGAATAAATAATAAACTGAAAAAAAAATTGAAAGAAAAAAAAATCGCTCCCTTAAAGTAAAACATCTCCTTTAAAATTATAAATTTCCACAATGGAGTGGCAACATTCACGTTAGGAATCACTAATTTATAATATAATTAATAGAACGTGTAACCCATTTGCACAGAATCATGTACATATTTTGTCTAATATAAATTCGATGACGTTAAAAAACGATTTTTGTGAAATATTGGTAATGCGTTAACGATTCAAATCAAAATATGTCATTATGGAAAATCGGAGACAAATTACATTTTCAAGGATATTTAATTTTCTTTTATGAAATTATAGAATAATTACCTAAAGGCTATATGGCAATGATAGTCATCATTAAATGATGTCATGTTCCACTTCATAACTATTTCGAAATTTCGATAATGGTTTTTTAATTCGTTTAATAAGTTTATTTATTTTTATCTAAAAACTAAAAATACTTTGAATAATTGATAAGTGTAAAATAATGAACATTGATTTTTTTTCGAACCATATTGTTTGATGTTTAATTTTATAACTTAGCATTTAAATGGTTGAAAAAACATATTTAACGATACCTCCAAAGGAAGTTCGAAATCGTTTTTGAATATTTTTTATGGTACACAAAGACATTATTTTTATTTTATGTTTTTTTATTTCCAAACATTTGTATATTTTTAGAATCTTTAATGAATCTAAAATGTTTAAATGTCACTTATTCAACTATATACTTTTTTTTAACTATTTATTGTTAGTGCAGGTACAATCTGTATTATTATATTTTTTATTTTATATTATATTTATTATACTTATAGTGAATCCATACTTTGTTCACACGCGTAAATACATAAATAGTTATGTTTAAGTATGATATATAAATAATTGCACTGTATTTATGATTATCTATTTGTATTCGTCGCTATGTCATGTCGATTTTTTTTAATATTCAATAGGAGTATAGGGAAAACGTTTGTCTAAATATTAATTTTTATACTTAATCATTATTTATTACTAGACTTTAATGTGCTGGATACTCAGCACATTTTAACACTGCTTCTCGACTCTGACTTCCGGGTTCCAGCATCCTATTTTAGAGAACCTTACATAGTTTTTGCTTTCAAATGCATTTGGATATTTTTGGATCTTCTCGAGAATTAATGATAATAACTTTGTCGACACCGCAGTGTTCTTCACTGTAAGACGATAATGTCGTAGGTTTTTAATTAACTGCCTACTCGTTGTTGTCTCGACACACGAGATATTTACACATGCCTACATCGTTGTAATTTAAAGCAACCATTCAACATAAGTAATGTTACCTAAAATAAGCGTTAGGGATAGTTATACTTTTTGTACTATTGTTAATTTTATATTTGTCAAGGATTTGAAATCCTTATGAATATTAAAAAATAAATTAAATGTTTATTTTACATCTTATTGATAAAAATATATGAATCATGTGTGTTACTCTTGGTATTTGCAATTTAAGATTATCTAAACACCAAGTTTCACTAATATTTACCAAAAATGCATATTTTGATGGAAATTAAATGACTTAACTATGATATTATAATATTATATCGATATTACCTGTATAGTATTATTTATTATATTATTATTCAAAATACACATTTCTGTTACATTCGAAATCTCGAAAGATATTTTCCTTCGAGAACTTTTCTTTTCAAATCGATGAGTTTCATCTAAAAAATCGTCATAATTTTTTGTCACCCTTGTTATCAGAATCTTGCCGATACTTAATGTGTGTATGTATATTCTATTATACAAATACGTATTGAAAACAATCAAAATTAATATTTATTTGTCTTTATACCATAGGTAATTATATAACAAGCGAGGTTTGGTTCAATTATAGTCAGTGGCGCAACTAGGATTTTTTCAAGGGAGGTGTCCACCTATAAATTTCTACTATAATTATTTCAATGTGAAATTATAATCAATGTTAACGGACACTTTACAAGAATTCATTAATTCTTTTATAAATTAATTATTTTTAACTGAAAATTTCAAGTAGAAAAATATAACTGCTTTTTTTACGAGTTAACATTTTTATAATGTTATTTGTTGATAAATACAATTTAGCGTTGCATATTGAACAATATGAATTTTTTCAATGATAATTGAATTAAGTTTTCATAAATAATGGTTTAAGGGGGGTGTCCAGACACCCAAAACACCCCCTTGGTTGCGCCACTGATTATAGTTATTTCATTCATCTACTAACGCTTTGATTTATCTTTCTTCTTTGGCGATTTTCGTTCCTTCTTTCGATATTCATTCTTTTCAGAACAAATATGTGTTTGTGCTTATGTCGTCGGTTAATAATTTAACTTGGCAGTCGGGAGTTCCAAAAACTTCATATATTTTTCCATTTGAAATAAAATCGTGAAAGTATCAGCTGATTGTTTCAAATCTCATATTTGACAATTAAAAGGTGTGAAATTCTCGTATTTATTGTACACATTTTTGAAATGCGATAAGATATTATTATACTGTGATTCGAATATCACTGTATCGACTACACACAGCAGTTCACCTGACCGTGACGACCGAGGCACGCGGTCAACATGGACAAGAGCTGATAATCATCATAGTTCATAGCATTATAATATTATGTATACGTACATGTAGTGCACGTGTGTGTGTGTGTGTGTGTACTCAGAATGTACCACTGCTGCAGTGGTGTTGACACGAGTGCCGCGTCGTATGCCTGAGGCTAATTAAAAAAAAAAAAAAGAAAAAAAATGTTCGTATTTTTCCCGTCGTCGCCGCTGCTTTGTGCGTGCAGCGGCATCCGACAACAACACTTGTTTTACCTTGCGAACGTCTAAGCTTTATTATTATAGCCGTATCGAAATTAGTTCGGATCAGCTCAGCGGTCTCCTTTTCAAACACTCGCGGTTTCCTTTATTATTAAATAGATTATATTATTTATAATTTCGGCTCACATCGTTGTATACAATAATATTATTATTGAATATTATAGGCTTAGTTAACGATAAAAATTCATTAAATAACAATAATGGCGGTTAAAACGTTTCAACTGTTGTTTCAAGGTTTGGTATTGACGGTGTGATCTGTGTATTGTCTTTTTTCACGCCGTAATAAATAGTTTATCGTGATTGATTGTTTTTAATTTCTATACAAATGCATACCATAAAATATGAGTTGTACATACATATTTTGATTTGCGCGTATGAGAATACATAAATGCAAATAATTTTTTCAAATTAATACTTTAAGGAGACGTATATTTAATGCAATGTAAATAATTGTCATCAGTATAATATTAGTATAACATTTTTTTTTACGGGAATTAATATGCCTAGTCCCAGTGGCGGATTTAACGGGGGTGGGACACATTTGTCGTCTGGGTCTCCATCCGAAAAGGCCCCTTGTTTCTCAGACTCCACATTTTTATCATCATTATAAATAATGTTGATAAAAGTTGTTTTCAATTCAGTTTAATCAATATATGTTCCAAATACTTATTTAACTAAAATAATTAATAATTAAAGGTCTACATATATATATAATAACTTATAAATTACATTGAGTTGTTAGTGATTAGTAATTTGAGAGGGGAAAAGCTCCGCCTGATGAGTTTCATATTTGTTTCCATAATTTTTGAGCCCCTTGTAACATATATTGTCCAAACTAGTTCAAAATATGACGTATCTGACTACTTGATAAAGGTTTTTGGACAAATTCAAAAAAACCTTAATTCAGTCGGTACTATAGTAAATTCTTAACAACGAAATAATTAGGAATGTGTTCGTCCAGAACATATTGTTATTCATAAATATTTTGATCGCGTGTTTAGTGTACATACGTAACAGGAGTCATATAGCAATAGTCAGTTCAAAAAATTTAACTCTAAATAAAATAAATCTAATTAGTTCCTATTTTTTTTTTTATTGTACGAACTCATAAAAATTATGAGTATAAGAAAAAATCATAAAAATATGTCATAATTCAATGAATCTGCTTTGTACTTATTATACATTATTATTATACAGTATAGAAATAATAATTTACGAATCCAGTCTACACTCTACAACCCACTTGAACAGCATATATGATATATATATAACATCTAGTCCAGCTGGTTTTTTTCTTAATACGAACTCTTCATTTTTTTTCTTTCAAAAGTTATACAACCGACACGGTACAGTTATGGTGCACCCGCCGTTTTCTATTCAACTTAAAAAAAAAAAAAAAACGATTCAATTATACGTATATTATGTGCACATGTTAGTTACAGAAAAATATCTGGTTTTCTGTGGTGATATTATAATATTGTATCGCTGCGCAATGAATTGAACAATGCCCGTAACAAAAATAAGGATGTGTACCGGCCGATCTGATCATGTTATTTCAGTCACAGAAGATTCCTTAAATCAAACATTTTTTTTTTGTTTTAAGAAAATACTAACCAGTGGCGTAATTGGGGTGTTGCAAGTGTTACATTTGCAACACCAAACAATATTATCAGGTGTTGCAAAAGTATCATTTTGCAGCACCAAAATTACCTCCTCCCCTATTAATCTTATTTAATACTCAATGTAATACGGGCGCAGGGTGGCATATGAACGGTTGTGTACCACTGAATTAAAATATTTGTTATTATCAAGAAATCATAGTTGCAGTGTTATTTTCTTATAGTGTTTTCTTTTCATGTGGATAACGCACGGTTTAAGATGGTAGTGATAATACTATTTTAAATTTCGTCGGATATTTAAATATCCACGGTCACATAAAACAAATTGCAACACCAAAAATGTTTACCAAATCAAGCCACTGACACTTATTTTTATTTCAAATGCTTTTGTCTTTTAATTAGGTATCGTTATTATTCCAAGTTAAGATATCATCATCATTGCAACATTATATAGTACGAACGAGTCGTTTTTGTTATTATAAAGCAGAATTTCTTTTTTTTTTTTAATTTTAATTTTAGCGCGTATAATATTATGTTCTCGTTTACGATCGTGTCGCGACGTTCGGCCGTACACGCAAAGATAACGTATCTTGAGATAGGTGCTTTAGATTATTATCAACTAGTATCTCGAGCAATAAATTTTTATACCGTGGACGAGCGCGCTGAATTTTTTTTATTCACCGTCTACGCTACACATTCGTCACTGTCTCACGCTATTGGGTTTGACCAGCTATACTCAACCTTTTTTTACTCAGACCACATCCATAACTGTTTAGTTACGCGGGTACACAAAGGTGTAAAGTCAACTAAAAGGGATGAATTAAGGAATAGTAAGAATTATATTGAAAAAAAAATAATTTTATTTTACAGATATTTTATTAATTAGTGGGTTTTTTGTTGTTGAGACATTTTTTTTACTATTTTGGTTGCTTCATCATGCTACTCTCAATATGTTTCCAAGGTGAGAATTTTAGTAATCCAATTTCTATATACATTTTTTGCATATTTCATTTTTGAATACGTGCAAAATATTCGCAAATATATGTTTTCAGATTTATTATTCAAAACACCATTTTAGACTAAATTGTTCTCCTTGTAATAGCGTACAACATGTAGCTAGCAATCTCAAATATATTTAATCGAAATATTTTTCTTATAATATATTTTATGAAATTTTAATTTTTTTATGCCGAATTGAAGAAATGGCCCGAAAGGGCCACAGGTTGAGTATGGCTGGGTTTGACAATGACGCGCAAAGACGAAGACGAAGATAATAATAATAATGATAATTTATTATAATACGTGTCCGCCGTCGGGCTCGGGGGGGGGGGTTCAGTGTCGAGTCGTCCGGTGACAGCGTTGGCGGAGCAGGAAAACCAGCAGCAGCAGCAACAGCCCTGCTCGATAACCGAACGACCAAAGGATAGTACGAAGAAAATAATAATCTCTTTCGTTTTTTTTTTTTTTTTTATGATGAGAGTTTCATATTATTATTATTATCATCGTCGTACAAACGTACACGCGCGTGTACCGGTTTAGTGTGTGTTGCCTGCACATATATGGCCACATGCCTTTTACGGGGGTCGCCATCGCGTCGTCGCAGCAGCAGCCTCGAGGCCGCTGGTGTATCGAGTAAAACGGTCGTCGTACCCTGACGACCTCTTTTACCACCGTCACCATCAATCCCGCACGTACGAATGAATACTGCAGTCTTGTGCACTTTTCGAGTAGTCTCAGCGGAGCGTGTTGGTAAATTATATTGTGTGAGTGTGTGTGTGTGTGTGTGTGTGTGTGTGTGTACTGTTGTATATAGGTAGAGAGCATTGTACGTGTGTATGCGTGAAATACGATAGAGAGAAAATGAAAAAAATAAATCCGCGTATATGGAATTGATCGACGTATCCGGTGTATTCCGTTTGACGAAGCTAGACAGTACCCCGTATTATATATACTCTGCGATAGTTTCTATAAAAATATAATGTGTATAAGGTTATTGCGGTACATTTCTCGGTATAAGAAAATATGTACACACTATTATTGTACAGTTATTAATTTAGGGCTATGGACTTATAGCTCTAAAATAACTTAAATGCATTTATGCATTTATTCTCTAAAAATGTACCAAATGTGCTATAAAATTTACGAAATATTCTCTAAAATTATGCAAAAATGATAAAATAATCATTAATATTAATATTATAAAACATAAATTTAACTGTGAAAACTCAAAATATTCAAAAATTGTATTGTATAATGTTTTTTAATATGTATCATTAATTCTTTTTCTATTATTTATGAATTTTTTTTTTTTTTAAACTTTATTCTTTTTAAGCTTATATTTAAATAAATAAAAATATCAAATAATATTCAATATCTTCGGGTATTCAGTAAAAAATTTCCCAGTACCAGAAAAACTCAAATTAAATATTGAAAAATGTGTGAAATATGCACTTATATCAACAAAAAAAAGGGCTTAATATGCAAAATATGGAAATTAAAGAAAACTGCATACAACTCCTGGTATTATGAAACTCATTTCTATATTACTTAGTTATATGTTTTGAATGATTTTTGAAAAACATGCCAACTCCTATAAGTCCCCCTGGCCCTAAATTTATTGTAGTGCGTACACTGGCGCGTTATTGGATGAAATCGAGAAAAACGAAAATAACCTCAGTTTAGTTTACTGCACGAAATGTATTCGGTTTTGTGGTGTTCCAACGAATCGCGGTACAAGTACGAACCTTGTGTGCCTATTGGTGGTACAGCGGGGCGAGGAAGCGAAGCATGAGTATGCTCCGTTGTCATAATATTATTATTATTATCATCATCGCAGCATCATCGCAGTACCTTTACCTGCACCCAGGTATGTTGCAGACCTGTTGATTCAGGTGAAATGGAAACACATTTTGATGAGACACCAGTGTGAAATACTGTTGTTATAACTTGAACACACGTATATAACGTATTTTATATATGTATACACGATGCATATGACGATGCATAAGTGTGTGTATAAAATATATTATGTTCGATGCGTTTCTAAGGACTCCGATCGCGCGGCTGTCACGATTTGTTTCGGTCACGTTCATGGTGTTCACTACTACCTGCATGCGTTCGTCGTGGTTTTGTCGTTATTTTATTTTATTTTTATTTTTTTTAGCACTATACATAATATTACGTGGTTATTTGAACCACAGTCCGAAATCCTATATGAAAACGCGTTTTCTCATTTTTTTCAATGCCTCTCTTGTTAACAATATAACGTTCAAATTTAAACGTCAAAAAGTCTAGACCTTGCTATTGAATTTCTACGATACATATCAAGGCCGTAACTGAAAACAAATTTCGAGGAGGTTCAAAAAATTACTTCTATTTTTGCTTGCTAGATTATATATTTTTATCGGGTTGTTTATATTTTTCCGAGTTTCGGGGTGAGAGGAGGCGAATCCCTGGATACCCCCTCCTCTCGTTACGGCCTTGATACATATGGAGGATCGGTATTTAATTTCAGTAGTTACCCACATATTATTATCCAAATTTATTTAAAAAAATGCCGTTCAACATAATATTAGCATTATAATAATAATAATTATTATATATTATTATATATTAATTTTAATTATTATTAACTTCTAAGGATCGAGTATTAATATTTTGTGCGTATACACATTTATTATGTATAATATATTTTTTTTTTTTGACCAGCGCTTTCATAATGACTATATTTTAACAGTAAACATTACATATATATATATATATTTCTTTTTTTTAATAAAAATATTATTTTACGATCTTACTATATCAAAATGTTCGTTTAATTAATTGAATTATATGGTGGAACAAAAAGCTATTTATTATAATATTATGTGTAATGCGTAACTTTTAAATTTATTATCATTTTTGTCTCAGGTTTTCTTTTAAATGAATGGGAAGTTTAAATCACCCGAAAATCTTTGATTTCAACAAATAAAAACGATCGATCACTTTCACGTTGTACAATACATCAACATAGTGAAAAAAATAAAATCTTGAATTTTTGTAATGTTCAATAAAAAAAGAACGTGCATTCCCACAGAACCGATGATAATTATTTTAACATTTATTATCTGTTAAGCGTAGACGTAACAGTTGCAAATAATTATCTTAGGTTAATTTCTATGAAATCTATTCGAATAGACTATAGAGTAAAGCGATCGTGGATAAAATATATACGTACAAAAAAAAAACCTGTCATGAAAAAAAATTAAATTAAAAAAAGAAATTAGGCATACTACGATACTCAATTTTATGTTATTTTAAAATCAATTCGCTTGTAAAACGATAATACAGTACCTATTCAGAGGGCTGTCACTGTGTATCGACTTGTTTGTCGAGTAACTAATTATTAATTTCTCGTTTGTCTATCTCGAATCTACAAACTTCCTTCGTGTCTGTTGTATCTAAATTCCATCATATCGTGTCCCGTACGGTATTGTTGTTATGTACATTGTAGCAATTGACCTTGACTTCCGGGGGTCACTGGATTGGTTCCGATCTGTGTTCTAATCTAGACCAGTGGCGGATTCAAGGGGGGGCCCGAGGGGCCTCGGCCCCTCCCATTGGCCCGAATTAGATTTTATTAATTCAATAATGGGTAACTTCTCAAAACCAGATTATCTGCTGTTATTAGCTTATCTGAAAAGTTTTACTATAGTGCCGATGGAGGGCAACTGCTGTGTAGCGTCGTGTATATTGTCTCACCAATATACAAAATATGATGTGGACCAGGGGCGTAGGTATAGATTTTGAATGGGATGGATTCAAAAGTTAAATTTTCGAATAAATGCATGAGAGTCACGGAACATAAGTTTAGAAAACATTGTACTGAATCAAAACTAAGTAAGTATGATTAATAAAAGTTATTTTTCAAAATTCTCAAGAGTTTATAGAAACGTAAAAGAAAACTATCGTAAATTTGAGTAAAATATGCAGAAACATATTTTCTTCATTAAATATTAGTATTATTTAGTTGGCTTATAGATTGTACATTAGAGAGGTCATTTTTTGAATTTCTCAATTCTTCAATTTTTTTTTTTTTGGAAAAAACTACCAAAAATTTGACAAAAACGACTCGGAAACCATCATTTTTTGATCCGAACTATATGAAAATTGAAACACAGATAGAAAATAATAGAAGAAAGATTTTGGCGAAAAAAAATTTTAAAAATGTGAAAAAAAAATTTTGGATATCTTTCCAACATTTTTTTTCTCATTTATTTTTTATATAAATTAACTTCCTTTGT
>JAIPRM010006226.1:0-19063 GCA_025469315.1 Stegophylla sp. TES_Ste_2020 | reverse complement strand
ATTGAAGATCCAGTTAGACCTGAAGTAAAAAATTTTAATTTTTCCATGTTTTTAGAATTGGTACTCAATTGGTATTTTTAGGTACCTGAAGCTATAAGAAAATGTCAACGAGCTGGTATTACTGTACGAATGGTAACTGGAGATAATGTAAATACAGCACGATCCATATCCACAAAGTGTGGTATATTAAAACCTGGTGAAGATTGGCTTGTTTTGGAAGGCAAAGAATTCAATCAACGAATCCGTGATGTTAATGGGGAGGTTAATTTGCTGTTTAGTTATTGTTGTAAATTATATGTATATTTATTTATTTTGTATTTATAGGTTCAGCAACATTTATTAGATAAAGTGTGGCCAAAATTGAGAGTATTAGCTAGATCATCTCCTACAGATAAATACACACTAGTCAAAGGTATAATTGACAGTAAAGTAAGTGAAAGCCGTGAGGTAGTGGCAGTAACTGGTGATGGTACTAATGACGGCCCTGCACTGAAAAAAGCTGATATCGGTTTTGCTATGGTATGAATTATTTTAAATAAATCATAAATGGAAAAATTTTTATTGATAAAATTATGTAAATTGTACCTATAAATTTAATTTTATATTTTATCAAATATATGGTTTAAATATTACCTATATAAATCAAGTAAAAAAAGTTATTCACACTTATTAACTACTATTAATCATTCCAAATTATTGGATATTAACTGTAATTTTATTATTTGTATTAAAATTCGTAATTTCTTTTGAAATTTACTGAATAAGGTTATTCTTTAAAATTGCTGTTTATAATAATTGTTGATAGTAGTATTGTAGTAAACAATGTTCTAAAATTTTTTTTGTGTAGTTAATAATAGTTAATATTATTGCTAACAAAAACAAATTATTTTTAAAATACCATTAATTTGAATTTCAAAATTATATAAACATTGATTTATTTTATCTGTACCTTTTTATCTTGACTTAATAAATATTGATATTTTTTAGGGCATAGCTGGAACTGATGTAGCTAAAGAAGCTTCAGATATTATATTGACTGATGATAACTTTAGCAGTATTGTTAAAGCAGTGCTGTGGGGTCGAAATGTATACGATAGTATTGCTAAATTTTTACAGTTCCAGTTGACTGTCAATGTTGTGGCCGTTATTGTAGCTTTTATAGGAGCATGTGCTATCCAAGACAGTCCATTGAAGGTAAGCTGTTATTCTTTCAAGAAAACTTTAAAATATAAAATCTACTCTATTTAGAAGTCATAAGCAGTATTTTTTTTCATTATATTAATTATATATGACGGTTCTACGTCAAAAAGCGAAAAATATATTAAACAAATTAAAACCAATGAAAATTAAAGTTTATCTTGTTATAAGACCGTACACCAAATATGATATAGGGAATTTGTTATTGTTTCTGTATGTCTAGCTATGTTTTGTTTAATTATATTATGTTACCAATAACGCCATATATTAATAAAATTTGAAAAATCGTAATAAAACATACGACTGAAAATAATCATGTTCCTGATCAGTGGTGTAGCCAGGATTTCTCAATAAAAGTATAATTTTTTATATGTTTAGTAATTTAAATTTGTATAATATGTGCGTTTATAATGTCAATTCAAATTTTTTAAGTTTAAAAAAGATGTATATATTTTTAATTTTGTTTTAACACTCATAATATGAATTTTATAATTTAATGTAATTTTAATGCATAATATAATTTTTACTCTTTTTGCATTCGCTCTTTTGATGGGAAGATAATATCATATATGGTAATATGTGACATTATCATTAACCAAATGGAGTCTCTCATCCTGAAGACTACTTGGTCATAGCTCATTTTAGTCTCAATTTATATGTATTTAACACTTAAAAACTGTCAAGTTATTATTTACTTGATGTGCTTACCTGAAGGCAATAATATATATGTATAAAGTTAATTTTATTGAAAAATATCTATTGTTTAGGTTATAATTCATCCAGAAAATATTATTAGTAGATAATGTAAACATTTTGAACCTCTACATTTTTAAAATTATGTCACTGCCAAAGAAAAATTGTACAAATTATAATATGGGGGAGTTTGAAGTTATATATATAAAAAATATTTTTAACAAGTGTTTATCTCAGTGTATTTTGTAATTTGTAATTGTATTATCATCTTTCAATTTTAAAATCAACGAAGTACAACTTTTTTTAGTGTTCTATTAGAACAATAATATGCAAATCCCGGGTTTTAAGACATTTGTTTATTTTATTGTTTTACCTTAAAATTTATGTTGTATACGGAAAAAAAGCACTTTAACGTATACTGAAAAATACTTTGTTGTATTATACACTTTGTTGTGTATTTTTCAAGATGTCTTTTAAGAAAATGGAAACAATTAAAAGTAAAACTCGAAAATTATAATAAACCCAAAACTATATTTTTATTAATTTGTTTTCAATTAGAAACAAATAAGAATAAAATTAATACAAAAATATAAACCCAGGAAAAACAATACTAAAAAAAACTTGACTTCAGAAAGGGATTCCAACCACTCGGTTCGACAAAATCCTTTGTCGAAACGAGTCTCTACCCGGACTCAAGACTAGTATGGACTTCATTGTGCCCACAAGAGGCTCATTCCAAGACTAACTTTATATCGTCTTTTTTGATTCAGAGACGACCCAAAACGAACGTAATCGCGACCTCACTCTCTGACGTCACCTTTATAATAATGTCTACTAAAATCTTAAAATCTAAACTCGTGGGATTTTTCTTAATTACTAGTTTGTACCCATATACATATTACTTTTTTTGTGTCTCGGCAGCATTTTGCTTCATTGATGAATTTTTCTTACTGGCTAATTCTCACTGTTTAAAACTACATATTCGGCTAAAACTTACACTACAGATATTATATATAAAAATACTTTTACATATGACATATTTACATATTCTTAATAATACAACATCTACTCTGGTGTTATAAACATTTATAACACATTTAGGTAACAATTTGAAATTTATTAATTAATTAATAAATTATTTATTAATTAATTAATTAATTAATTTATAATTTTTCTATTTTTATTTTATTTTTTTAATATTTAATATTTAATGATGATTGCAGTTCACTGATAAAAACTAAGATTTTTTTGTTATAATTTTTTTATTGTGTATCCAAACAAAAGCGACTGACTTATATATATTTATTTTTGTCATTTGTTATTTAAAATTTGTTGTGGTAAGTATGTATTTATAATTAAATGGAGAATCCTAGAAAAATCATATTTATATTCATAGCTTAAGAAGTCTCTAAAAATACATTATAGGTACAAAATTTGATTTAAAATAATGGTATATTTTGAAGTGACACCATCATTTATATAATACCAAAGTACTTATATTTTTTTTTTTTTTAGATTCTGAACGAAGTGAAGAAACTAAAGTTTTTACAATGATGTTTATTTATTTTTCATTTTTTTTCTATGAATACTTTTTTGTTTGGATCTATTTGTCTAAATGTTTCGATCAGAATTGGAATCAGGATTTGCTTTTAGAGAGGTCATTTTTTTAATCACTTAATTCTTCAGTTTTTTTTTTTATTGGTGGGAGGGGGGAACTACCTAAAATTTGACATAAAAGACTTGGAAGCTATAATTTTTTGATTCAAACTTTATGAAAATTTAAATATAGATAAGCAATAATATGAGAAACATTTTGGCGCAAGAAAATTTTGAAAACGTGAAAAAAAATTTTGCAAAAAAACGCATTTATTAAATTTTACTCTAAAAATAAATTCTATATAATAGTAAAAAATCTGGACATATGTTGCACTATAGGTATTCTAGTCTCCTTGAGTGGAAATCTCTCTTCAAGTGTGTTAAATTTTGAACAAACGATAAATCGTTTTTTTGTATCAAACAATTCTGAACTGAGATTCAGTTTATTAAAGTTTTTTTATTAAAACAAAAAAGGCTATATTACTCAATCTGTTTTATATTCCACTATTGACAACAAAAAAATAATTTTTACATACAAATTTAAAAAAAAAAAATACCAAAATATTTTTCTTATATTGTCAATCTATATTTAAATTTGAAAAAAAAAATTTAAAGGAGTTTTCGTCAAATTTTAGGTAGTTTTCCTCAGAATTTAGAAAAATCTATTGAGAAATTCGAAAAATGGCCTCTCTAAAGTACCATCTGTCAAAACTTTTGGACAATTATTTGTATACAAAAAAAGGTTCACAGAAAAATAAATAAATAAAAAATAAACATTAATGTAAAAATATTAGCTTCTTTACTCCACTCATAATCTAAAATGTTATTTTCACTTTGCGGTAATTCATTAATGATTCAATAAACTAAAAATGTATGTATACATTTTTATTTGGGTACTTTTGGTAATAATATATTTTGGGATATTCTGTGAATTTTTCATTAAAACTATGTAAAAAATAAGAAAAAGTTCAAAAATTAGAAAAAAGCAAAAAAAAAACAATTAGTGGAAAAAATCAAATACAAGTTATCCTTATTGAAATCAGAATGATTTGAAATGTATTTATGTACAAGAATTATCTCTATCACACTCCCTTAAAAAGTATCATTTATTCCAAAATCCGAACCCTAGTAATTACATACAAATTCCACACCCTATATAATTTATAGAAATTATATAAACATTTAAAAATATTATTTATTTTATACAAATAAAAAACATTATTTTTATTATTATATGAAGATTTTTTCTTGCATTCAAATTGATCGCTTCTTCAGTGAACAAAATTTTGTTAAAAGTTAATGATGTTTTATTGAAGACGATTAGATAAGTTATAGATACCAATTTCAATTTAAAATGTATTGAGTAACAAGCATTAGAAAATTAATGAATAAACTAGGTTGAAAGTTGAATTTGTCAGAGGGGCTAATGTAATTGTAGGGAGAGGAAAATTTATCTTTTCTGAAGTATACCTGGATTCAATACTGCTAGAAATAATTTTCCAAAATTTTCTTGAAGCAATTTTTAGAATTTTAGATCATAAATTGGCTTCAGGTTGGTACTTCAAAGACGTAATTTTTCATAATTCCCAATACATTTTTAAAAATGATGAAAAATAAAATAAAAACGGCAGCATATACAAGATAACAAGATTATCATGAAATTTATTATTTGTAATTTAGTCATAATTCCAAAACTAATAAGATTTAAAACTTAATAAAGACAGGAAAAATGATTAAAAAGATTTAACCACTTTTGAGATAAATATCAAATTTAGAATTTATCTGTTTTTTGTGAAGTCATAAAATATTGAGAAAATGTGATATAACATCACTTACTTACATATATCTTATAAACTTTAAAAATTCTCATAAATCGTAAATAAACTTTCTTTTTTAAAAAAAGTATGAAACTGGTCATTGTATTTAAAAAATCATATTTATTTTTCAATCAATGCCTCATAAAACATTAAATTCTTAATCCTATTGAAATTGTATTTTATCAAATAATGGCAGATATTTTTTCTTATTTTTTATTTCTTATTGCGCAACATATTATACAAAATTGACCATTAATATTGAAATATATATGTATTTGATAAAGGCGTTATTTACAGGCCGTACAGATGTTGTGGGTCAATTTGATCATGGACACATTAGCTTCGCTGGCTTTGGCCACCGAGCTTCCCACCCCAGACTTGTTGTTGCGTAAACCATACGGACGCACAAAGCCACTGATATCACGCACGATGATGAAGAATATCATTGGTCAAGCAGTGTACCAGCTGACTGTGATTTTCGTGCTGCTATTCGCTGGCGACAAATTGCTGGACATACCGACGGGCCGTGGCGCTGAATTCGGCGCTGAGCCCACTCAACACTTTACAGTCATATTCAACACGTTCGTCATGATGACGTTATTCAATGAGATCAACGCGCGCAAGATCCACGGACAGCGCAACGTGTTCAAGGGATTTTTCACCAATCCGATATTCTACTGTATTTGGATTGGCACCGTCCTGTCGCAGGTATTCATCATCCAGTACGGCAAGGATGCGTTCAGCACCAAGAGCCTGACATTAGAACAGTGGATGTGGTGCTTGTTGTTCGGTTTCGGTACTCTGCTGTGGGGACAGATTGTCACTACTGTGCCTACTCGAAAAATCCCAAAACTTCTATCGTGAGTAAAAATTGTTCTTAAAAAAATCTGTGTTATATGGTTATGTTTCCCTCCTCTCCCAGATAATCAAAATCTCTTCCTCATATGCTCACACAGTAATCCCTTTTCGGCGTTTTCCCACGAACCCTCCTCAGAAATTTTTTGCAATATAGGGTCACCATATAAATTATAATAGTGTTGAAAATATATATCTATTTATATTTTAATACTCCTGCAGGAGGTATGTTTACACAAAACAAAAGTATCAAACAGGAATAAGAATTTATGATATTTTTTTCTTTTTTCCTTTTTTTTCTCTTTCTGTAAACATTTTTTCTTATAGAAATACTTGTCCGAAAATTTCGATCAGTATCTCTGTAAAATCGGAATCGTACCAATATGGTACTTTAGAGAGGTCATTTTTCCAATTTCTCAATACTTTTTCCAAAGACGGGGAAAAACTGTCGAAAAATTGATTAAAAACGGCAAAATATGCAATTGCCGAAATTTCTATAAAATTGAAAATTACTTTTTGACATAACCTCTAAAATAATGAAATTAGGAAAAATTTCCTTTTATGTCTAAACTTTACTTCACTTTTTATTATTATTTTTTTTTCTGTAAATACTTTTTGTATGGAAATACTTGTCCAAAGTCACGACCAGCAACTTTTTGAAACCAGATTTGCTTCTAGTTTGCACCTACTAATAAGTTATTTTTTGAATTTCTCAATTCTTTAATTTTTTTTTTTTTTTTTTGAAGTACACAAAATTTGACAAAAAATCTCGGAAATCATCATTTTTTGATCCAAACTTTATGAAAATTTAATCATAGATGTATGATAATTGGACGAAAATGTTTGCACAAAAAAATGTTGGAAATTATTTTAAACATTTTTTTTTTCTTATTAAATGTTTATTTCATTTTCTTTATTTATAAGATAAAAAAAAATTGAAGTAAAATAAAGTAAAGTAGAGCAAGTATAAGTTACGTAAAGATAAGTAAAGTATGGAGAAAAAAGTTGGAAATACTTCGCACCACAGATATTCTTTGCTCTAAGGGTCAGATAGTCTAAGTGAGTGTGTGTTTAATAGAACGATTTGTTTATAATCGTTTTATTTTAAAAATTATTTATCGTTTCTTAAAAATTCTAAACACCCAACAAGAGTATCTAACCCGAGGAGCGAAGAATACGCGTGATGCGAATTATTTTCAGCTTTCTGGTCTGTACTTATCTTTGTTTTAATTTAATTTACTTTTTTTAATGGTTCAGAAGAAATAGCTCTTTAAGCACAAAATCAAAATCAGAAATAAAATATTTTATCTATGAAAAATGTGTTGTATGTTGTGATTACACGAACGTATGTGTGTATCTACACAAAGTGCTGACTGCTCTATTCGTAATAGCTTCATTACACAATTATGGATGATTTACAATAAATTGTTGCTAATTATATTATTTAGAAATGATTTTATTTAGTATTAACAATTTGAAAAAACGCAGCGCTGAAATTTTCTCGCACCGAAATTTTCGATTCATCTCCTAAAGCATTTACATTTAACAAAATCTGGGGGGCTTTTAGTGGTTAGGTTACCCCTTTTTGGGCCTATGAAAATAATTCCTTTGAGGATACAAAATCGACGACTGGCCTGTTATCTAGCCTATTTGCAAGGTACTTTTAGTACATTTACCTACATGGAATCCTTTCTATGAATTAATACATCAATGTCTCATTAATCGATATCGATATCATTTACCTACAGACAACAATACAATACAATGCGTGATAATTAACGGCTCTGTATCACCAAGTGTTTTATTATTATTTTTACAGGTGGGGACGCGGACATCCTGAGGAGTACAGGAACCCTCTAAACCTAGGTGATGATAACAGGTACGATCCTGATTCTGGTCAAAAGCCGCACGCTGGCCAAATTCTATGGATCCGTGGACTGACCAGACTTCAGACTCAGGTTAAAGCATCATTGACTATTGAAAATAGGGCGGATAAATATTAATTATTTTCGTCTTTTGTTCACGTTGTTTTTTACTTGTTGTTACTGTCTTTTTTTGTTTAATTGAATTTATTGATTTTTCTTTTCTTCTGCCTGATCGATACGGTCTTATCGTCATAATATATAGTTACATGTTTATTATTTCTATACTATATACTCGTCGTCTGTTGTTCCTTTATCTAAAATTTCTGTGCAAGTTATTTATACATCGTTATCTTAGTCTTTGTTATTTCTACTATTAATTTTGCCATCTTTCTCTTCTATTTTAGCTAGTATATTATATTCTATTCAATTTTAGTTTATAAGATTTATTTTTTAATGCTGTGATTTCGCACAATGTTCTGTCATCGAAACGTTATTATCATCTATGTATTGCTTATATATATGCATAAGTACTACATTTAACTTAAAAATTAGGACATTATAGGTGATTTGAGCATGTGGGTTCGTGAAGTTACTTTATAGAATTATTTAGCATAGTCACAAATTTATAATGTGTAATTTTTATTACTAATGATTAGAAATGACAAAAGTTAAAAAAAACATTACCTTTACAATTCATAAAATTGATAATTGTTGACGATTTTATTTATTACCAACAGGTCAAACTATTACCGTTATCTGTATAGTGTTATATTAATAGTTTTGGCTAAAAAATGCAAGTATAATATAATGCATGTAGGTACTTATTGTGTTATATTTTATTTATACACATTATGAATACTCATTTAACCCGTATATTTAACTTGTTATTACAATAAATTAATCTTCATATTTTTCTAAATATTGTAGAGATCTTATAAAAAATATTATTATACCTATTACATTTGCAACAATCACTTTTACTATCATGAATTTTTGGAAATAGCGTGAATTTTGCTTTACCATCTATAATAATTAATTTTTTAGAATCATTTAAAATTGTTTTCTTTTTTTTTTTTTAATCGTAATTTAGTTAAATGAGTATCCTATAAATGTGTGTGTAAACACTTTTGAATTATAGTATTGATTTAATAGGTCCGATTACTACAATATTGGTGTGTGAAAATAATTTTTTTGATCAATTATAACCGGTCGTTACTCTCCTATTCCATTAAAAGCTAAGTGAAAGAGCCAGCTGTACTATTATGCTCTTATTCCAATAATCTAATAATTTATGTGTTGGAAAAATAAATCACATTAGTATTGATATAGTATTGATAGTAAAGTTAACATCAATAATTGATATTTATCGTTTTTTGATTTGAATATTCAAGTGTTAGTTTTCCCTCTTTAGTTTTCACAACACTATAAAATGATTCATTACATATACCTACTATATATTACAATATTTTCTTTGTCTATCATCATTGCCATTCAAATCGTTTTACTGAAGAAATGATTTATCGTTTCTTTAAAATGTAATACACCCATCAAGAGTGTCCCACCCGAGGTGCGAAGAACACTCCCATCGTGCAAAGTACATACTTTTTTATCATTGAACTGTATAATAATATTATAATATAGTTCAATAATGTAATTGAGCCTATATATTTTATAGTCTCAATATTTTTACAATATTATACTGTTTATTAAAATATTTTATTGGTCACTAAATAAACACATTTTCACTATATCGATCGTAACACATGTTCTGAATAATTACAGAATTATATTGCTTCAATATTTTTACTTGACGTTTCTTAAAATATTTTACTGGCCATTAAATAAACACATTGTCTAAATATCTACTGGACATATGTTAGCAATAATTTAAAAAGTTCATTCCTTCAAGTTATTTTGGTGATTGTTCTAACAATATTTTCTTCAACACACAAAAAACATACTGTTTCAACATTTTTTAAAAGTTAATTTTTTAATACATATTTTTTCATAATATAAACGTATTTTAAAAACATGCTTGAACAAATATTTTTAAATAACATAAGGAAAACATATGTCTACAATATTAATATGTTGCAATTGCTATCTGAGTATGCACTATAATATTAATTTTCTGGTAGAGTAGAATTTACATAGATATCTAATAAGTAGATAGTTTATTTTGTTTTCTGACATGTTTTATTAATACTGTATTTAAACATTTTTGCCAATCATTAAATTTTGAAATTTATTTAAAATTTAATAAGATTCACTACGCAAGTAGACCCTTAGTTTTCACGTTTACAAATAATATAATATAAATTAATAAATAGTGGCATTTCGATTAAATCAATTTTAATTCCATGTACTTACATATTATTATAACATAGATGCCTATGAATGGTTTTATTGTTATTGTTATAGTTTACAAATAAGGTAGTCACATTACAGATTTTTGCAAATCTTGACAGCTCGGTAGTCACATTACCCATTTTTGCAAATCTTTTTGCTGGTCACACACCTCCTTTACCGTGTGATAGGTTGAAAAACAGATATCAATATAATACTAATTTAATAGATTTAAAAGAATAAATAAATAAAAAAGTGTTCTACACATCACCTAAAACAAGAAAAAAACACACTTCGCATATATCTATATTTTTATTTTAATACCGACACTTTTTTTATCTTATTATACGCACATTCAAATTATATGAATATTTCGAGCTTAGGTACATTTTCCCCAAGGTTTTCATTTTTATTCTGATATAAAAGAAAAAATTGGTTTTCATTCCTTGTTACTCTCTCTTTCTCTCCCTCTTTCCTATCACTCCCTCTATTAAGCGCGCGATGTCTACTCCAAACACTACTCAATTAGGTTCACACGGTGTAAGTGAAGCATCGTCTAAGTCGCTAAAAGGCTTTCATGTCATGCTGTATACTCGCCGATCGCTTGAATAATGATTTTAAAACTAGATAGTCATCGCGGAAAACACTAACCGATCGATTAGATATTTATGTAACTTATTCTATGAATGATAATTGTTAAAAATTAATAATATACTATTTTTTTTTTTTTGTGATCAACCCTAAGGTTGGTTTTGCAATTTTCCAAAATTACTCCATTCATCTCTATTGTCAGGTAACCTCTTCAGCTCCTTATAGTTTGCTAGACCCGCATCGGAAATCATCCTTTTGATATAAGACGTTCTTGGTCGTCCTCGATTTCTTTTGCCATTCATCTTCCCTTCTATTATAATATACAGAAGCTCTTCTTTGTGTCTTAAGAAATGACCAATCATATTCCATCTTTTTTCTTTTATGGTGCTAAGTATCTTCCTGGTATCATTTATTTAGTTTAAAACATTTTCGTTAGTTCTTCTTTCTACCCAGCTTACTCGCAACATTCTTCTCCAGCACCACATCTCGAAACTTTCGAGGAACTGCTGTTCCGCTTTGTTTAATACCCACGTTTCGCATCCGTACAGCGCGACACTCCATACATATACCTTTACCAGCCGTTTCATCATACGTATACTCATGTTTTTAGAGCACAGTAGGTTTCTTTTGTTCATGAATGCTGTTTTTGCTTGAACGATTAAATAAATATTTAATAATTAAATTGACGACTTGCCACAATATGGATACATGTTGATGTCAAATGCACATAATTTGGTACGAAAGGACACTTGTATGATTAATTATATGGTAGTCATGATGTATAAGTGTTTGTAATTGTTTTTTATATAACGACTAATAAATATTGCACTCTAAATTTTTAAGTGCTATGCTTATCTAGTGCTATTCAGAGTCATAAACGTACCTGAAATCATTATTTCTACATTATAATCTATCTCAGTAACAGATATCAATGAGTCTAAGTGAAATTAATGATATTAAGTATAAAATATTTTTAGCTTCATCTGGGGTTCCACAGGGAGATCATTCGTCTCCCATTTTAGATTCTGAATAAAGTGAAGAAGCTATTTTTCTCTTTGTTTGTTAATAGTATTCAAAATGTTCTGCACCATAGTCGTTTCCTGTGTTTTGCGGACGACATTAAACTTTTTATGCAAATAAAATCGATTGATGATTATCTGAAGTCACAAGATGACCTAAATAGTTTCTCTATATGGTGTAATTGTAATACATTGGGTTTATCACTTAACTTCTCCAAGTGTAAGGTGTTTATGTTTCATAGAATACAGTCACCGATTGATTTTTCTTTTAATATTGGTGGGATAAACATATCACGTGAGTCTACTTCTGTCATGGATCTTGACTTTAAGTTTAGTCATAACCTTGACCCTAAACTGCATATAGAATATGTATGCTGCAAAGCATTTAAAACATTAAGTTTTGTTATGCGTTTGGCAAAGGATTTTAAGCTTGGTATGTCTTTGAAATTATTGTATTGTGCACTTATCAGGCCAATACTAGAGTATGGCTATATAGTACAGAATCCTTTTACTATTAGAAACTCTTTACAGCTAGAGAGAGTACAGTGTAAAGTTTTGCGTTTTGTCTGTTAGGTATTCAAAATACCTTGCCCCTCCAACATAATTATGCCTCGATAGCTAATTTTTATTAGGTTTATCTTCTCTAGCTTAACATAGGCATACTACTGGTATTAATTTCATCGGTACCTAGTCTATTGAATGGTAATATTGATTCATCCGAGCTTATTTCACTAACATCTTATAAAGTACCGCAGCGATCAACAAGAACCCCTTTTCCTTTTTATGTTTCTCATGCATCTGATAACTATTTAAAAAATGAACCTTTTAGTTGTTTAACGTCAAATGCCAATTTGGATCCCATCTTTAACTACTAATTTAAATTTAAGCATAACTCATAAGATCTTTTATATTATATTTCATGTATTAACTATAACATTTTATGTAATATTTAATGTAATGTACACATGTAACATTAAATAAATAAATAATACTATGCTACTTACACTAACATAAACAACGGTATTGGTTTTACTAACACATTTCAACAATAATATAATATGTGAGTAGGCTGCGAAGGCAGACAAGATATATTTATTTATTAATATTATTGTTATTGTCATTAATTATAAATTACTACTACATTTGTTATCTATGTTATTATTATCATTTTAATGTTTTTTAATGTCTGGCTCTCTCACTCACTTACTTTCTTTCACTCTCTCACTTTTTTCTCTGTTTCCGTATTTCTACCTTGTTTATTATTATTATCTATATCTATTTACACACTATAATTACTATTTCTATATATAATATATACATAAATATGTATGTGTGTGTGTGTGTGTGTGTGTGGGTGTGTAAATAATAAACCTATGATATATAGGCATGTAAAAATAAAATAAATAAATAAATAATAAATAAAATTAATGTATAGTTATTATACTATAACTTAATAATAATAATGATATCTTAAATGTTCAAACAGATTTTAAAAATAATATAATATATCAATATATTTTAGATAATAGTAACAAACACTCATAAAATTCACTTTTTTAATGCATCTATGTACACACTTTGTTCATTTTTAAATAATCTTTCTTATTATATTCTCTATGTAAAACGACTATATTATCAATTTCTACACCTCATTTAAATCTTTTTACTTTTCACTGACATTTTTTCTTAACCTGATGATGATTTTTAAAATCAAAACCGGTTGTCAATGAAAAAATTATAATACTCCAGGCTAAGTTAATTTTTATTTATTTATTTTGTTATTAATATGTAGTATTATACATTAATTTTATTTATTATTTATTATTTATTTTAATTTTACATACCTATATATCATAGGTTTATTATTTTTATTATTGAGTATAAATAATTTATTTGTTATATATTATATATATATATATATATATATTATTGTTAATTTGCTTTTACGTAGAACATTGAAACACTGAACATTTTATGTTTTTTGTAATACGCATTAGTTGCATATACCATTATTATTATCATTATTTTTATTCGATCCATCATGTTCAAGTTATAGTTAAATATTTAGCGTCAAATAATGTCATTAACTCAAACGTATATGGGTTGTGGGTGCTATGTATGTATAATGAACATAATATAGTAATCATATTACCATGATGGGTGTATTTATAAATAATGATCATATTATACTTTCAGGTTCTTTGTTTTAATCTATCACAATTAACTGTTGTGTCTTAGATAATATGTTTTTTTTTCTTCAACTCTGATGTATGTATATTGGATGCAATTTATGAGATTTAAAAAGATGTATTAATGTATTAATGTATATTGGCTTGCACATTATTTTCATGATTCCAGTTAAATTTCTAATTTATTTTGTGCTGATAGTGACTATTTCATCCTATTGGCTACTTTGGATTCTCTACAAGATGTTTGTTAAAAAGGGAATTTTTTCATATTGGTAATTTGGTGGCAACATTTGGTTTTATATGTGTATGCAGGTTGGCGATTATATTTATTATGTTCATTGCATTTTTACTATATTATTAACCTATGCTACATTTCATTCAACTTCACAAGTTTATCATATTTATAAACTTCTAGCTTTTAGCGTGGACCAATATCATCATTATGATATGCGTGGCATAGTGAATAACAATACAAATGTTGTGGATTAAAATTGAAAAATTAATATTATTTTTATTTCTAACAGGGATAAAGTGGGTCAAAATAGTAATATTTATTATGCTAATTTGAAAATTATTAATGAAATGATAGAAAAAACATATATAACGTGGTTTTGATGAAAATTATTCGTTAATCTAATACATTTAATATTAAACATTAAAGGTGATAGGAGGTGAATTGCAAGAATGTTTGATTCCGGTCCCATACAGCAAGAGCTCCACTGACCAAGCTGTAAGCCGCTTTCTTCCTTAATCTGATTTTTGTTTTATTTTCTTGTTTTCATTTGGTTTGTTTGTTTGTTTTTACAACTATTTGGTTTGCTATTACTTTTTCTACTAATGCTACTATTTCCACTACTACTACTACTACTACTACTACTACTACTACTACTACTATTGAAATGTATGTTTTATGCCATTTTTTCAACATTGTCTTCATTGATTTTGTCGAAATATTTGTATTATAGTAAAGGTAGAGTTGATGATTGTCGAGGGTGAATACAAGTCTAAACTAAACGGTTGTGTCACCATTGTAACAAAAGCTATTTGAATATTTATTTATATTATTGTTTTTTAGAAGGGTTTTATTATGGTAGGTGTATATTAATGTATTTATATTGTATACAACGTTCATGCAAATTATCATTTACTTACCCATGTATTATAATATATTCATATAAATATTGAAGGATTCATGACTAAACGCTTTGTTACTATTTTAACATGTTCTAATTCGGGTACACAAACGTGTACATGACTGTTATAATGAGGGAACGGATTTATATGCAAATGAATATATGAGGCATCTAGTTTCAAAACCAGCTAAAAGATAATTTTTTCAAAATGGTTTTTTTTTTAACTTTTCCAAATATTCACACTTGTATTACATAATTGGTAAAAATATTGAACATCAAACAATGCTATAATCGATATTAAATGAGGACAGAAAGTTGTGGTTCGTATCAAAACCAGCCTGGTTTATTTCAAATCAAGCCATAATTAAACACATGTTTTTATCTGCTCTGGTAATAGTACTCAAATTTTTTCAGTTTTCATGAAATGAAGTATTAACTATATTAAGTTCTTTGGTTATTATTTTTTACTATTAGATAATTATATACATAAAATTCAAAATGTTTTGTATTTTTAAATTTTCCAGTGTTTGTTTTAAAATCACCTATCTCATAAAGTCAATTTCAAAACCAGCCATAAGTGAAAAAAAATTAAATTGTTGGTTTCAAAAACAGACATATGCTTAAATTCACAACAAAATCCGCCATTTCAAAACTTTAAATTTATTTAACTCTTGTAATAATACTTTTACAAAATATATTTTCACATACAATATGTGTACTATTCAAAGTTTTGATTTAATATTTATTAGAAAATTATAGACCAAGTATTATACGTTATTTTCGTTTTTTGTTTTTTCTAAAAATTTCGAAAATTGCTTATAGCTGGTTTTGAAACTAGATGCCTCATTGTAATAAGCTTTTTGAAATCTGATGAGATTTGTCTCCGATTTAGATCATTTTTATTAAAATAATACTTACTGTATTTTGCATATTTTAAAGTTCTTTACTTATTTTCATATTTAAATGCATATTTCTACTTTTATAGTACAAATATAATTTCAAAATTAACTATAAATATATTTAAATTATTTTATTAAATAGTTACTATATTTGATTTTAAATTATACCGTCAAAGAAAAAGATATGTAAAATATTGTCATACCTTTAATTTTGCTGCTGAATTATGTATGAATACGTTTTAAGAGGCTCATAGTTTTAGTTGTTCAATACTGATGTTAAGTTTAAAATATTTTGCTTAAACAAAATACAAAATATTCAAAAATACAGACGTGGAAGAAAAATCAGTGTATAACCATCCTGAAACTAAATGTCTGGAACAAAAATTTGAGTCGTCCTGTCTCTAATCAACACATACATATGATTACATATTAATCATTGACATAGTTGTAGTAATAGAAGTGTAGTAGTAAAGTAGTCATTAAGAAAAAGTAAAACAAACAAAATGTTATCATAGAACATAGATTTGTTTTCTATGATTGTAATACATAGTAAAATTTATATCAACAATGGCAATATAATATTATATACTAATTCTGCTGCTACTGCTGACCCCTATTCCTATCCTCTTTAGAATACATTTTAGGTTTTGAATGGTATGTGTTTCTTTTTATCTTTTGGTATCAGTTGTTGTCATTGTAATTGATAAATGGCTTGCTCGGCTTATTTTTTTTTTGTATATACAATGGATTCCGCTTAATGTGGACTCGTTGGGACCAAATCCATTTGCTCACATTAAGCGGTTGGCTATTTAAACCGAAATTAGTTAAAAAATACAAAATTTTTAGGATAAAAAATAGTATATGTTTTCCACACGTAGCCCATAAAATTTAACAAATTTAATCGATTAAATAAAAATACAAAATAATAATGAATAATATCACATGCTAATATATTATTACATATTTAGATTTAGGAAGTTTGGATTAAGGGAAAAAGCTACACGTGTGCCGTTTATGTATAGTTTTTATCACTCTTCATAACACTCTTATACTTTTGATTAATTTCACAATAAAATTGCATTATGGTTTATAAGAAACCTAATACAATTTTATAGATACGACCAAACCTAATTAGATTAGATTAATTAAATTAGACGATAAAATTATTGTAAATATGTATTTTAACGCTATGATAAAATAAAAATTGTTCGCATAAACCGAACTTAGTGTCCATATAATGAGGTTTTTTTAATCTTGATAATATACATTGGAATCGGGATCAGATAAATTTACCCACAAAAGGCGCAATCCACTTTTTTATTAAATTCTTATTTTCTTGCACGCACTTTAAGTCAGAGACAAAAATATTTTCTTCTCAATTTTAACTTAATTAATTTTTCAATTATGACGTCAGTGTGTGTGAGGATTACATGTTTATGCGTGAGAGTTTGAGTAAACGTGGATGAGTGTATGTGTGTGTTTGAGCGCGCGCGTGTGCGTTTACTACCTTTTAATGTCTTCTTTAAATATATATATATATTTATAAATATGTATATATATACATTTATTCAACTAAATAATACAATTGTTTTCGTTATTATTATTATTATTAAATCGAAATACTCTTTATATATTTTATATTATTTAGTAGTAGTATTCAGGAAAGCGCGTACGCGCGATATTATATTTACCAACTAATATAATATTAATGGTAATCTGATAGGAGATGAATAATATTTCATCAATGTTTTATTATAAAACAGTTTTGGTACTTACCATTTTTTATACCTACCGTTTTTATGTTATCTTTTATAATTAACTCCAAGATTACCTGTTTTGAAGCAAAAGTTATCTTTAATGGTTTTAGTACGCAGCAAGTTTTAGTACGAAAGTTTCAACTAGTGTACGAACATGACATAAAACGGACATTCGTACGGTTTTTTTTACGAACATTCTAGTAAGATCAAAGTATAAATTTGGATAAGTTATTACATTTTTGCTCAAAAAACGCAAAATATTAAAACTGTTGTTGTCTTGTCGTCCAACTCGTAGTTGTTTTGACGTCTAATACTTTGTTGTCTTGTCATCCAACTTTTGTTGTACAGATTTATCATTAAATTGTGTTTGCAATTATTGTTATCGTCGTGTTATATATTATTAGTATTAAAATAAAAATGGATAAATTTGTGATAGTCAAATCAAGTAATGTAAAATCATTAAAATCTTCAACTAGTCTTCGATCTCTTGTAAAGCCTTTAAGTATTTAAGAATATTGATATTTTATTATTTTTCAATATTCGACTAGTATAAATTATACTCAGTGGCGTGTTCAGGAGGATATTTGGGGAGGAGGGGGTCAATTAATTTTCCACTCATTTAAATAAGTAATTGATTGGCCTCTGAGAAAAATATTGGATTTTCAAAATTAATATCCCTTTCCAAGGTTAATGTCATAACAAATACAATAAAATATGAAAATATGCAATACTCTAGCTGAAAATATAAAACAGTATCGTAAAAATCGCTTTACAAAACAATTAATGCCAACATCCCTTGCACCCCCTGCGACTAAAAATAAAAAGACGTACTTGGTAATACATCTGTATTCTGTACTATCAGTACTAATTTTTACAATACAAACGAAACGAACAATTTACAATAATTTTCTGAACATTCAACATTTTAGATTCTGAACGTTAGTGAAGAAGCTTATGTTTTTACAATGATGTTTATTTATTTTTTCTTCCTCTGTGAACACTTTTTCGTATAGAACCACTGGTCCAAAAGTTTCGATCAGTAACTTTATAGATCCAAAATCGAATCCAGATGGTACTTTTGAGAGGTCATTTTTCGAATTTCTCAA
>JAIPRM010006225.1:0-19064 GCA_025469315.1 Stegophylla sp. TES_Ste_2020 | reverse complement strand
GTTTTTTTTTTTTTTTTTTTTTTTTTTTTTTTTTTTTTTAATTACATAGAAACTAAAAAAAAAAAAAAAATGGCCGAAAGATATAAATTTCATTAACGCTCCTATACCGTATTAACAAAAAAATAAAAAATAAAAATAATAATTACCAAAATGAACAATAATAATAATACGAATTCTTTTTTGTCCGTATTCGATTCTCGAAAACGAAAAGACGTAAAACCGAAAACAAACGACGACGACAACGCGTGAGATTCATTTTACATTAAATACAATAAGTGAAAATCGATATTATGATGACCAAAGGCGAAGTCCGACGACATAAGTTTCCCATTCGGCAGAAAGAATATCACTGTCGCACGTGTTAAAACATTTTTATTTCTAAACAAATCTCAATCGAATCGCTGTAACTCGTACGGATAAAACGCGTTTTCCCGGGAGGACAATAATAATATTAATATATATTGGAATGACCAATAGAAGTTTTGCCAACCGTTCAAACGAAACTGTTCGCAAACCACGTATTTGATCTGGAAATCACATTTTAGCAGGAATTTTTAAACGTATTCTCGCGAGTATACGCGACCAGTTATATTTTGACACATCATCCAAAACTAAATACGCGTTGCTAGAAACCGAGTCCTTAATGCGTTCTAGTCGAAACTTTTTCAAAAGCACCAGAGAACGGGATCGCTAGAGAAAAGAACGTGCGTCGGGTAATAGACACTTGTGAGTCTAGTTGGATTTTACGTTCAAACAGACCGAAAATATTATTTGTGACATAGAGGAAACGATTTTAGTCGAATATGTTTTATGAATATTTACAATACGATTTGATTTTGCAAATGAAAAAATTAAAAATATAAAAAAAATGTAAAGTATAGACATCCGCACCACGGACATTCTTCGCTCTTCGGGTCAGATACTCTCGAAGGGTGTGTATAATTTTAAAGAAACGATAAATCATTTTCTCAATAAGACGATTCTGAACGAAAGAAGTTAATAATTTTAAAGAACAGTAATAACCGTCATTTTCAACACACTCACCAAGAGTATCTGCGCCGAAGAGCGAAGAATGTCCGTGATGCGAAGTATGTCCGACTTTCTAGTCTATACTTTATTTTATTTTTTTTTTATCTAATATATTAAGGGAAAAAATGAAATGAAAAAAAAAAAATAGAAAAATGTCCAAAATTATTTTTTCACATTTTCAAAATTTTCTTACGCCAAAATATTTTTCATATCATTGTCTATGTTTAAATTTTCATAAAGTTTGGATCAAAAAATTATGATTTTCTAGTCCTTTTTATCAAATTTTTGGTGGAAAAAAAATTGACGAGAAATGCACGACAACACACAGTTTTTTTTCTTACGAAAATATACAATTTATTATTGTATATTTTGAAAAAACGAAAAATTCTATTCCGATCGTGTGGTCGTCGGAAACCGTTACTTAAAAAAAAAAAAAAAAAAACAGGGGCGCCATTTCATATTTTCTATGGTTAGGTCAATTATATTTACCGATTATTTTTTTTTTTCAAAATACTAAAACTAAGAGCAGACTCGACGATTTCCTAAAAATTAAGGGCTAACGTACACACTTGCCATCCCAAAATGACGCCCCCGCGGTTAAAACAACAACAACGACATAAAAAAATATTTTCTAACCATTTTCGAGATGCGAGCCAACAATTCGGACCGCGTCATAACGTAGTGACCAGACTGTCGGACCGAAGTCGCGACCCGGTTGCGGTTGCAAGCGATTTTGCCCATGTCGTTCACGAGCGGCGCGAATAAGAACGATTATAAAAAAAATATAAACTTATAAATTGATAAAAAAAAAAAAAAAAAAAACGTATTTCGCGCACGATGTCGTACTGTTGCGGCGACGGCGGCGGTGCGGTACGCGAACTGTTTCGTGTTTTGTCCGCCCACTCGGACGGTCGACGCGACACTGAGAACTACTATACGAGCCACGAGGGGTTGGCGTTGGCACGCGACCACGACGACGACGGTGTAGCGACCGGAGCGACGCGGCGACGGCGAATGAGCCTTATCGAGTCGCGCGCGACTAGACTGTACACAGTCTCTGCTGCTGGCACTCTACACACACACACACAAACGCTGCAATTATCCCCGAAAACTCTCCCCTCACCGGACACCTCCCCTTGAATTCGGACTCTCCTGTTTGCGGCCGCCAAATCGCCCCGGTCACCCCCGTCAATTATTGCAGTCGGTGTATTTTGCATAAATTACACGTGTCGACGATCAGAACCACTACCTAAGTTATATATTTTACCACTATATTTTCGAAAACCGTTATTATTTTGATTCCGAGAATGAATAAAAGTAAAGCTTTTTTAAAAAATTATGTGTTTATTCATATTATTTTTTTTTTCGTTAACACTTTTTCGTATAAAATAGAAATACTCGAGCAAAAGTTTTTTTGAATCGAAATTCGGTTCTAGCGATCGTATTGTAGTTATTCAAAAAAGTGGTTTTTTTGAAATTCTCATTTGTTTTTCCACGATTTTGCTGAAACGCCATTCCGAGTTTGACAAAAACGACTTTAAAACTTTTTTACTGATTCCATTTTTTTTTATTTTATTTAATTTTTTTATAAAACCGATAAGTAGTATTGTCATGTACTAACCGAAAATTCGTTTACAATCGTTTTGTTCAAGAAATTATTTATCGAATACACGAAGAGAGTGAATGACGCGACGGTGCGTAGTATGTCGGCTTATTTTACATAATAATAATAATATTTTCCTAACCTAACCCGTTTTGTGGAGTTTATTTCACACGGAAACGAGATCACGGATATACGAAAATAAAAACTTGCGAACGTGTCTGTGAAAATCCTGATGCCACACTGTAGATCTGAAATGTAGATAGAGAAATATATAGAGACGCGACAATTTAAAACGACGGATTCACACTCTGTTGTCTGTTCGTAGTCATCGTGAGCACGTCCACGCGCGTCTGCGGCCACATTTTTTTTTTTTGATTCTCTTACGGTAGACAAAAAAAATCTCAAAAATTGTTATTGAAATTAAATTTTTACCAACGTTTAGAGTTAGAATTTTGACGAATTCAGCTATTTTCACTTAAAACTATGACTTTTTTATTATCAAAACCTTAAAAAAAATTTTCAATTTAAATTACTCTCTTTATATATATATATATAACCGAAATTTGTCTGAGTACAGTAATAACAATACCCAAAATGAATTGTTCTACATACAGTTAAACAATTAGCGAAAACGGACAGAATATAATAATTGTTAAGTACATCGTTATGGATATTTCCCCGTAGCCATTGACACAGTCAATCCTTGCTACGCCACCGATCGGGGGAGAGAGCGGGCTTCCGGCATCGAATCACGACGCGGTGGTGGCCATTTTAACGATGATATTTACATTTTACGCGATGAGGACACACTACCGTTGCCTAGACATAAGAGTTTTATCCACCAAGACACTCCAGAGAGAGAGAGAACGAAACTAGATTAAGTGCGTTTTCAGAGGTCTCTCCTCACACGTCTCGCGTCGGCCATTTGTAGGTCGAGAATCCTTTATAATATACATATAATTGGTATCACGAACAAACACGGCGCATTTGCCCGGAATATCATCTGACAACGTTTCGGTGCACTCGTCTGTGTATAATAATCCGACCCGCCCGCGCTCTCTGCGTTTGACGCATTTGAGGTAAACGGACGATAGCGAATAATATGCGTCTTGTGACTGACAACGAATCGCGGGCTCAGTGCGTACATAAAATATATTATAGTACCGTCACTGTGTACAAATATATATATATATACAATATTTGTACTCGTGACAGGTAAAACTGTCTACGTACACGACGAGGGGAAGCAAATTGGAAACGCACCGAGAACGACGTCAGGAATGTGCCCCGGGAAACGAGCGGTAAACAGGGACAAAGTTGGTTTAAGTGGACACCCGCCACGACGACGCGTCGTAAGCTGATCGAGTTATTTATGACTGTAGGGATGAGATGATGTTATGGAAATTTCGATATTTTCGTCTATGCGTATTCTATTTATATATAGTTATATGGTCGAGCTAAAAAAAAACTCAGTTTCAAAACGTAATGAGTTAGTAATTTGAGGATTTTCTTTTTTTTTATATATATATTTTAGTACATTTTGGTAATTTGTTTAAGAATAATTACATATTGAAGATTTTTTTTTGTATTTATAGTAAATAAACGCAGTTTTAGTAAAATGTATCACGTAAAACACAAAAACATCAATTTACAGGAATGAAAAAAAAAACGAATAATTGATACTGTTATAATATCTATAAAAATTTACATTTACTTTTTTTTTTTTATTTTTATCAGATGTATTTCCCGTTTAAAAATGTATTTATTTGGACTCGTCGTTTACAGTATATTCAAATTTCCAATGCGACAAATTTTACATTATTTACGTGTAAAATACGCGTTATTGATTTATTCATCATTACTATTATCTCTGCCAGAATGTAAATTTTTATTCAAATTATTGAAAAAAAATATATATACAATTTTTTACATATACAATGTCTTTTTATGCAGATTTTATGGATTTAAGTGCATATTATTTTAATATTTTATGCGAATATTTCGCCAATTTTACCTCCTACAACTTCTCGTCCCTATATTCACGAGCAAGTCGATTTAAACCAATGTTTCCCAAACTTTTTTTACTCAACACCCCTTTTGGTGTTTTAAAATCTCCCATTGCCCCCCCTCCTCGAATTGATTTTTTTTTTAATTACCTGTTCTTGGTCTATATATTTCTGAGGCCAAACAAAGCATCAATACGATAATTCCAGCCAAATAAAAAAATAGTAAATCTTTTAAAATGTAAATTTATTATTAAGTACCTATTCTATAAGCGTGCAATGACGAATTAAATTAATTATCCACATATTAAATAATTCGTAAAACATTAATATGATGTGACTACGGGATAAAAATTCACATTGAAACATTCACTGTCGAATTTCATGAAGCCCAGCTCAATCGAACTTGTAAACTCAATGCCCCCCTTGGGGGCCCACAAGGGAGCGATATCGCCCACTTTGGGAACCACTGATTTAAACGATCTCGCATGTTCCAGGGGAACGAAATCGTTTTCTTTCGTCGACGACAAAAAATCCTTCACCGCGGACAATCGAAACGTATTATATTATTATTATTTAGAAACAATCCGAGAAGACGGAGCCGGTAAAAATCAACAAGTTAATCCCGGAGAAAACGAAAACTACCGACGAATTATCGGTCTCGATTATCGATGACGACTGAATTCGATGTGCGACTCGGAGTGTAACGGATGTCGACTATAGCGAAAATCGGATAATCTGCTCGATTATCCGATAACGTGATAATAGGTCGTCCGTGATAAGAGGAGAAACGGTTTTTTCGGAGAGAGTTAACTGTGTGAGTTATAGCTAGTAATGACTGCGATGCGGCCTATTCGACCACCTGCTGTTTGCCGCTATAGAAAAATCATCGGTCCGATTTCGTTTTCTACGAGGATTTCACAGTTTTTTTTTTTTTTATTATTATTTTATTCTCAACGGTCAGTGAAAATAACCATTAAACGTTCGATTATTATTATATTATGATTAAGCGTTATAACTGAAGCACGGCGGCTCTCGGAACGAACACAATACGTTACGGGTACCTATAGTGTTGTATATTATGATTACGACAGTCCATGACTGCTGCTGCTGCTGCGGCGTGTTCAGACCGCGACATAACCAGACGAGTCGCTTTTTTGTTTTTGCTTTTCTAAAATAAAAAAAAAAAACGTGCTTTTGGGCGGCAATGGTCGTTTGGGCGAAGGTTACAATTTTGGCCCAAAATATAATAGTCCCTTTGGGCGAATATCATTTATACCGTTTAGGCGAGTGAAATTACGTATAACGAAATATAGTTTCTTCGAGACTACTTGCAACAATTTCTAATTTATTTTATTTGTTTATTTTTACTGTTTTGTAATGTCATCGTTACTATTTTAGAGTGTCCTATATGTAAACTACTGATCAATTATCTCGATACCGTGATATTTTCGGTAATTATTTTTGAGTAGCGATATCGAAGAATATATTAAGAAAATATCATTGGCCAAATATCATTATTATAGGAAACAAGTTTTATTAATTTTGACTGTATTTTACAATAATATTATACCGATATCCGTTAAAGTTAAGAATATAATATTATGAATTATCCGTGTACTGTATTGCATGTGACTTAATTTTTTCAATTAGAAATAAAACAGCATTGCGCGCACGAAAAATCGTTCGATATTTTATAAATATTTATAAACATATAAAAATTTTGCGTTTTTAACGACTACCTTCGTTTAAGAAATAAAACACATCATTTTACACGGTACATTTGGTCTGAGCATTATATTACCATATCATTACATTTCGAATGCCGTTTTGAATTCACGAAAAATGACTCTAATTTGAAAAACTAAAAATATTGTAGATTTTATACCGTCGTCATCGTATACCATTTGCATTATTATTATTATTATTATTATTATAATTTTATCTTTTTTTGAATGCAATTACAGATAGCCTAATCCATTTCAAACTCGATTTTAACGCGAAAGAATTTAAATATTAAAGTGTATAATAATAATGAAAAAAATAATAATAATTTGTAGACAAAAAATATGGTTTACACTGTTAAATAAAAAATTGAAATTAGCATTATACAACTGGATATTCTCTTAGGTATTCAAATTCCTCAAAATCCATTTTTTAACGAAAACTAACTAAAAGAGATTAAAATATGATTGTGAATCGAATGAATGACAGTGTTGCACGACGAGACATACAATTTGTTAATATCATCATATAGAAAAAAAAAGAATAAATTAAAACAACTTGTAAATGTCAAATAAGTTTAAGCGCAAAACAATAAAAATATCAATTGAGAAAGTATTCGAGTCATAACTTTTAAATGAATCAAGAGAATTATCTCTACAAGAGACCTACGGATACTTGAACTGTATTTATAAAATAGATAATACAATTTTAATCGAATGAGTAAGATTAATTAATCGCATAATATTTATTTTATTAATTAATAAAATAAATATTATCATGCGTTTATAGCTTAAAGCTGGTATTAAAATTTGTTTCCTTGATTATTTCATTAGTATTTTATAGCTCAGAATCGTCTTATTGAATAAACAAATTACCGTTTCTTTAAAAACTAATAAACCCTTCAAGAGCATCGCACCCAAGGAACGAAGAGTTTATCAAGCTTTTTTATATTTTAATTTTGTTTCAATAAATTAATTTATTTTTAATTCTATTTCAGAAACGCATAATATATACATATATTTTGTTTTATCATTTAACTAATTTTGAGAAATACAAAAAAAAATAATATTCACACTTGATAGCGGAAACAAAAAACTTTAAGCGTTTTAAATGTTATAAATATTCATTTTAAATTAACGAAATGTGATAGAAAAAAAAAATATGTATATATATATTCAAATTATTTTTTAAATTAGTTACGTTGGATAATAGTATTATTCTTTTATAATGAACCTATGAAAAGAGTCGTCATTTTTTTTATGCAAAGAAAACTTTAATAAAAATAACTTCTGGTGATGGCCATTTACATAAAAAAAAATGCCAATATATTATGCTAAACTAGCAAACTTGAGCGCATTTCTTTCTTCAAAACACACACACACACACACACACACACACACACACACACACACACACACACACACACACACTCATACATATATATTTGAGAATCTCGTGTCTACGTCTAATTTGGAAAATGATCGAGTAGATCGGTGAAAAGCGTGTTTCTGACGAATACTTTCCACGACTGTGCCCGAGACTATAAAAATAGACTATTTCTAATTTGAACCCATTGTGTTCTTCAGATTTATTTTCGAAAAAGGTTCAACAGACCGACACATAAACACTCGCACACACACACACACACACACACACACACAAAGTCCAACAAACTGCTAGTGCTCTCAATTGAAAAAAGAAAAACCCCGGCAGCGGCTGATCCCACGCACTGTATTTTCCGCTTGAATGTACCGCGATCATTATCATTTATCTTCCGTCCCTCACTTCTACTTTTCACTCTCGCGGACGTCAACCCCTGTAAACCGATTGCCCATGTCATAAGCCCTTTTTTCTTCCTTATATTCGTTAAGAACAACCCTCGAGCAGCGTGTTCAATATTTGACCAGAGGTCGTAAATTGGATAAACCGGGAAATTCTACAAACACGCACGCGTGGACACAAAAAAAAAAAAAAAAAAAGCTCAAAACCTATTATGTGCGCGGCGGCGTCCCGAAGGAAGAGAAACTCGTGTGTCACGTATGGGCATACATCGCGGATTGATAATAATAAACGTGACTGGCAGAAGAAAACCGGAATAAATAAATGATTAAGTATACGGTAGAATCGTATACGAAATTTTTTTTTTCTAAACAAATTTCCTTTTCCGCAAATAAAAATGAATAAATCCGACACCACGATGACGTGGTGGTTGTCGCTTATTATTTTTACGTTATTAGGCACGCCCACAGTTACAGGATCAGTGGTGAAACGATCCATCTTTTTTTAGAAGCAGTTGCTTCCCAAGTTTTAATAACTAGGGGTTGGTTCCTCGCCTCTCAAATAGTATATTTTCAATAAATTATGAAGTCTATTGCAATTAAGCATAGGCACTACACAGAAGTGCATTATTCCAATGTTCATCTGTAGCCATTATAGTAACGATACTATTTAAATTTCGAAGTCTTTAAGGGCTGTTTTTGCTTCCAAGTTATTTTAAGTTCACTACGCAACCAGTTACAGGATCATCGCAGGACGAAATTAATTTTTCACTATAATTTCAGCCAATAAAAATATATACTTAATACATTTTTAACTGTATTTTTTATTTTTATGACTTATATTGAGTTTTTCACGTCAATTTACCTGTTGCTGGTTTTTTGCATAACAAAAGACTAGCTTTTTCCCGTTTAAATTTTGATGAAAACACTGAATAATGATGACCCGAAAGACGCACAGAAATATAATATAATATACACATCATTATAATACAGTCGATAATCTATTATGAACGTATCATATTTTATTGTTTCGAACACAATAGCCGATATTATATATCATATTATTATTACGCTACATACACATCAACACGATCCAAACATAATTATAACTATTAACCCAAAAAAAAAAATTACTTTAATAATTATCTACCTATAGATTTTAAATACTGAACGAAGTGAAGAAGCTAGTGTTTTTACAATGATGTTTATTTTTTTTTTCTGTGCACAACTTTTCGTACGGAAATACTTGTCCAAAAGTTTCGATCAGCAAATTTTTGAAACCGGATTTGCCTCTAGATTGTACTTTAGAGGGGTCATTTTTTTTTTTTTTTTTTTGAAAAAACTACCCAAAACTTGATAAAAACGATACGGAAAACATCATTTTTTGATCCGAACTATATGAAAATTTAAAAATAGATAGAAAATCATATAAGAAAGACTTTGGCGCAAGAAAATTTTGTACAATTTTCTAACATTTTTTTTTTCTCATTTGTTCTTTATATTATTAACTCCTTTCGTTCAGAATCGTCTTGTTGAAGAAATGATTTATCGTTTCTTTAAAATTCAATACACCCGTCAAGAGAATCCAACCCGTCATGCGAAGAACACACATCGTGCAAAGCATGTCCGGCTTTTTTTCAAAAATCTGACTCGTCAAAAGCTTATTAACAACGCGAGGCCAGTGTCGACAGTCGACTTACCGCCGTACGTGCAACTAGTTGACATAGATATACACTGCGCGGTACGTGTTATAAATTATACATTGTTACGATTCGAAAGAGAAAACGGTTAATAATCATATCACACCACTCAGTCTTTTATTATTTGTTCCGTTCATATCGATTTATTTTTACCGTTATCAACGTGGTTCGTGACATGAAACATAAAAAAAATATGTTATTATTATACTGCGATTGTGTGTACATTAGATGATAAAATTTTAATCGGTCAATTACAATCAATAATAATAATAATAATAATAATCTCACTTGGCTGTTTGACATTCGACTATAAAAAGTTAGTTTATAATATTATAAGAATTTTTATTGTGGTATTGTTAATCGAAACAATAATTGTGTGCGTTTTATTTGTTTAGGTTTGCTCATAAAATTATCGCATATTTTCACTATTGAATAATGCCGTTCGAATGTGGTACAATATCGTTAATAGTTCTGTGTCAATAATTATTCATCCCTGAAACGAGTCAAGTTTCAAAAGAAAATTATGTTCCACACGAAAATATTTAACTATAGTTAAATAACGTGAGATTATGACAAAATACATGAGAATATCGAAGTCGGTTATTGATATAATAATATTCTAGTGCGTTAATAAACCGTATAGTTATGTGTATTTAACCGGTATTGAAGTGTTAGTTAAATTATAACAAACGAATTAAGAGAAAACAATTAAGTTGTAGGAAATTTCCCTCGGAATTCAAACCCATCCATTCAAATCTTTTTTCTTAACTTTTTTTTATTTATTATTTTTCGTTTTACATTTAAATTCGAAGAGTACCCCGAACACCGGATTTGTGTAGAAAAAAAAACTAAACTACCAAAAACGACTCGGCGCGTTTGATAATTATAAATAAGATTACGGGGGGGATAAGCTCTGAAAACTCCGTATTTTACTTCTGTGAATTCACTTTAATTTACTTTACTCTCCAAGACAAATAATTCGTATAAAAACAAGAGAAAACTGTCACTTGTCAGCAGCGCTGATAGAACACAACGTAAGATTTAAACCGATTTTGTGTGTGCCTAAAGTTCAATCGATATTAACACTCAAACAGCAGCTCTCGAGGAACAATAATATTTAGACAAATAAAATATATAAGTAAAAGACAATAATATTGCTTGGTGATGACGACAATAATATGCGAGATCGAAAAATGAAAATGCGATTTACGATTGTTGTTAGTTGGATTAAATAAAAATACATAAATATTTCTGACACGATAATACGGTCATTATTTCCGTGGTGATAAAAACATTATTTTTTTTTTACGTTACTATTCTAGTTCATTTTTCATCAACAAATCCCAAAATATCTAAACACTGCATTTAATACAATATTTGAATATTATTATTAAACGCATATATCACGAGGGTTGATCCGTATAATAGAAAAATAATGGTAGCCCGTAGGTTAAAACTGAAAACGTATAATCATACAACATAAATACTTTAAGCTTAAATATTCTCTGATATATATATATATATATATATTTTATCTTTTATTCGATTGTTAATCACGGAATAAAATATATTATAATTTTTAATTCCATAATACTTGCAAAGCATTCATATATTTTTTTCTTCCCTTGTCACATGAAAACACTTTTAAACTAAATAGCTTTGTCAAAATTAGACACAAAAAAAATATGTAATTTATAGAGAACATAAATAAAACGATAACTACCAACGCCAATAG
The DNA here is from genome assembly GCA_025469315.1 of Stegophylla sp. TES_Ste_2020. Taxonomy (NCBI): domain Eukaryota; kingdom Metazoa; phylum Arthropoda; class Insecta; order Hemiptera; family Aphididae; genus Stegophylla; species Stegophylla sp. TES_Ste_2020. The sequence goes on along the minus strand of JAIPRM010006225.1, from coordinate 7,491 downwards.
AAAACACGGAATTTAAAATGGATCACCACTTCATATGAAAAATATTTTCGTGGAACGTAATAAAATAGGTGCAAACACACTGCACTTTATTTCAATTAATTTATACTTAAAAATTGTTATTCGGTTATTCTCTCTTATAAACGGTTCAAAATTAAAATTAGAAGAGTTTAATGAAAATCCAAATAAACGAATTTTAGTTACCTACTTTCGATCACTGAATAATAATGTACAAGAGGCAAGTCACACGATTTCATTCCTGCACACTTCTGGGTAACGTCTTTTAGACGAATATAATAAAAACTTTAAAATGTAATTTTGATACATTTTTTTTTTTTTTATTTTGTTTTTTATGTATCGTCGTTAAATTGCGTTTAATAATAAAACGTTTATTTTATGTTAAACATACACGCTAAAATAAATTACTTTTTCACAGCGTGATTACTACATTTTCTTTTAATATTGTCATAATCATCAGCGTAACATTCTCGGCGATTGTGTTTTATACACTTTTTCTCTCTCTCTCTCTCTCTCTCTCTCTCTCTCTCTCTCTCTCTCTCTCCCCCGTACAATTTACATTCTCCTGACCGCCTCAGTCCTAGTCCTGACCCGTTTCCAAATTACGAGACTTAGGAATGCGCAAGATGTGTCCTGATCCCACCTCATCGTGCGCGCCATCATTGTAACTGCACAATATGGGTTTTAATTAAATTCTGATCTCTCTCTCCTCTCTCTCACTCTCTCTTCCCTTTTCCCTCACTACCCACTTCCGATTTCAATATATACATGTCTGTACACGCCAAATAGACTTAAAGGGTCGGTAAAATAATCGAAATATTTTCTATATAGACCCGCGGAAATTTCTAATTATTATCGTTTACAGAGGGGGTGGTCGAGGGGCTACGATAAAGAAAACCTACGGCGAATTAATTAAAAAAACAAAAACAACAATATAAATATTATTTTAACGCAGACACAAAGAACCAAACGAAAACCAATAAAATCTCCTTTATTCGAAATGTGTCCTCAGTTCTGATAAAAAAAACAATGATTTTTGTATTTTATAGAAATACATAAAAGTATATGTATTTAGTACATTAAATGTGACGGATAGTCTTAATAAACCGATACATCATAACTAAAACAACGTTTTTGTGTTTCTAAGTAAATATATACACAATCAGGTAAGTACCATAATATGGTAGAAAATTCTGAACGCGAAATAAAATTTCATATTACTAACGTATATACCGTAATACGATGATTATATTTTCGACTGATGTCGGTGTGGACTGAGTAAACTAATAATAATAATTCCGAATGGCCTATCCATTTTCTGACGACATTTTGTGTCTGTCTACAACCTACGAGTTTAAATTACTGAACTTTTACCACCCACCCGCCCCCTTTGGCCACCATTCGGTTTTTTGGTGATGACGATGAAAAGTTTTGTTCTTAATTTTAACCGCAAACGCGATGTGAGACAGCACCTTATGTTACGTATATATCATCGGTATACAGACACATTATGTATTTGTAGTCGTGGACGACGCGATAAAAAATTACGTTCATTAAAAATAAATTAAATTCTAATTACTCCTACGAAAACGGTTAAGGATTTGACAATTTTTCAATAAATACACTTGATTATTAATATTATGTAAATGTACATAAATATAGTTTAGTCTGTTTAATTGGTCAATAATTCGCTACAACTGGTTTTACACAATAACAATAATTGCTATTTCAGTAATTTCTAACCGTCTCTTAACAAAAAAAAAATATATATATATATATATATATATACTTTCATTGGAACCGGCCGAAATGACTTTTATAGACTGCAGCAGCGTCGTGGCATTCCGCGCGTGTTAATGACAATTTTTCACGACGATGTCTAATATCGCGCGAATTGATTATAATTAATGAATAGTTCGTTAATATATTATAATGTAAATAAGAGAAGCACATCGGGTAAACGAAAAACGACCGTCACAGTCAATAAACTGATTGCATTCATCGCGACAGAGTTCGTGCTTCGACATATTTTCCTTCCGGACACAAAAATTAATTAAAGTTTTCCCCGATATTGCGCCCCGGAAACGTCCATTAACTGGAAAACGGAACACACCACCGTATATCTTAACAAAACGAGAAATTTCACAAGCGAAAACTTTATCAAAGGGGACGACGACGACTCTTAAAGGAGTATGACAAGTTCTCGACGAGTTATCTATCTACCTGGCCTCCTCCTTTTTAAACGCGTCTCCGCATAATATTAAAAACAAACGTATATATATATATATATATATACATATGATTTCCCATATTGTTTTCATTAAAATACAACCTTAAAGTCTTAACGTTACCTCGTGCCATGCAATTCATGCGTGTAAAAGGGGCGATATACAGCTGCGGTGTGTATAGTACATAGAGTACGCGTATAGTTGAAACGCGGTGAAAACTTTATGGCCTTTGATAAAAACCTAATGTTTTATGTCATTAGTACATTTTACCAGGCCCGACAAGAGGGTAGGGCAAAAAAAACCAAGCCCTATATTTTACCTAATCGTTACTTTAATAGAAAAATTATTTTTAATTTATAAATTCATAATTTTACTTAAAAAAATTAACAATAAAATATTGAAAGTTAAATGCTGGATATAGGTAGGTATTAATTTTGCAAACAAACTTCACACAATCAATGTGTTGTTGAACGATTAGTTTTCAATGAGTAAAAAATTAGTTATTTAATATTTTTAGAGTGTAGACAATGCGAAAAGTCTATGTAGATTATTATGTTTTTGTATAAATGATATTATAATAATCACTTTGTTCCATGTTATATTATGATTTTTTTTTCTTTGAACCTACCTTATTATGTATATACATATACCTTATATTTTTGTTATACACATTTAAAACGACAACGCTGGGTGTAAGTAGTAGTAGTAGTAAGTTTAATATTTTATATAGGGAGAGGGCCCGGATTAGTTTGTCCCTGGGGCCCTTGATTTCTCTCCACGGCCCTGCATTTTACCCGTAAACATAATATCGTATTGATAAAATAATAATATGTAGGTCGTCGTTCTTTTTTATTTGACAATCAAACGAATCGTTTTTTACGCAACGGAAAACTATTCTATACACGAACAATAATAATAAAATTGTTGTCCCGTCTAATCGCGAACAAAGTTCGAACAACACTCGCATACATATTATTATTGTATGGGAGGATAAAAAATACGTCACAATGATCACGTTTATCATAATAATAATAATAATAATAGTAATAATAATATATGGAGTATAATAATAAAACGTTATGGAAGCGCTACAAGTTATCGTCGACTAAATCGACTATTTTAATATTTTATTTATTAATCGTGCAATACGTGCGGCGTTACGAAATCAGATTCGTTAACGTTGAAAATATATACTCTTTTGGCTTTTTTACTATTCTTTGCCGCCAAATTTAGTGAAACATAATCTTCGAATATTAATCAACTCACTATTAATTCAAACAAAATGAACGAGTTTTTTTTTTTTTTTGGGGGGGGGGGGCAAACCACAGTTTATAATAACACACTTCTCGTAGAATTAAATGTAAAATCTATACTGAAACAATACCAGCTGAAGAGTGTGTTTGTTTTTCGGTTAGAACGTACTAATCTCACGATGGGAACTATCAGTCGGATATTTTGAAAAATTATAATTGAATTTCGTAGTCCAATTCTTGAGAAATTGTCTACTTACCATCACGCGACGACCCCGAGGAATCGAGTAAAAAATAATTTCGAAAAGAAATATGAAAGAAGTAAAAGCGCGAATTACAATTAATGATGAAATATAGTTGTTAAAAATCGAAGAGTTATTTTTTTTGTCAGTCATAAATCGACATATATATACTCAGTTACCTTAGCTGGTCTAAAAAAAAAAAAAAGTGGGAATTAAAAACACGGGAAAACGAGATGTCAGCGTTAGGAGCGGATTAGAAGCACATAACAAATGTTACGTGATAATTGTGATGAATATTTATTTTCTTTTCAAAAATTGTTTGTACGCTGACAGTGTCCACTGCCGTGCAAGAACTAAGCTTCTCCACAACTCGACTCGTTAAGAGTAAAAGAAACGTGCAATAACAATATTATCATTCCCGCAGTTATTTTATAATAAATTATTATGATTTTTTTTTTTTTTTTTATTGCAAAAGCTATTGTTTTGAATGACCGTCCACGGAAACAAAATTCAATATATTAAACGTAAAAGAATTCATCAACTAATATAATGTGACGTAACAAATATTAAAAAAAAAAAAAAAAAAACTTGAAAACTAATAATATTATAATGCGAGTCATTCGGAGCTACTACTACGCGACACAGACCGTGCGTGATGTGATCGTACAATGTATACAAACACATATTATACGATGTAGGTACCTACATATGTAATAATATGTAAATAATATAAAGTAAGTATTAAAAGCGAATATACGAAATCCACGGGATTTTCGGGCGTGCCTCTGACACGAATTCCGGTACGCGCGTTTTTAAGACCATCCTGTTTATATCCATCATATTTACCCATTGTAATACAATACCACCGTGCACCGTGTGCCTCTCCTACTCACCCCCACCCACCTACCTACCTACCCGCCACCACTACACACCGGACGACCATTATATTATTATTATTATCATCATCGTTATAGCATACGTACATAATAATAATAATAATAATATATATAATATGCATATTATAATATACTTGCGAGCGTGGGACGCGGTTTGGTGCACGTTTTGTGTATGTGTATTTCGGCTTCTACCGAACGCGCCGCGCACACCAGAAATCGCGGCGCGCCTAGTACACACAAATACGTAAATGTAATATAACGCACACGTGCGCGCGCGACTATATTATAATGTTATATTATTATTATTATTATTATGTACCTTACTGCTATTGTATTATTATTGTTGTATAGAACGTACGAACGCGGATCGAGACCGAATGACATTCTCTCATAACCACCTGTGTCGCAACGTCTAACAATAAACAGATAAATTACACAAAACGACTATAGCCGGTGGTGGTATTCGGGTTTTAGCCGAGTGCGCGAATATATTTTTTACGCGAAAATATCACAGACAGTGATATTATTGTACACTTTGCGACGAATAAACAGCGTTAATATTATCGAACTTTGACTCCTGCGCCTTCGCTGCTGCTTAGGACGTGTACACCGCGCGAGTACGAAACGAGATCAAAAATTCGTGACTAGGAGATCAACAAGCGCGCGCACGACCATGTCATTTATATATTATGGTTTACCACTTCCTGCAGACAACACACAGACAAAGAGACGGAAACAGAGTGAGAATAAAGTGTAATTTAAACGTCAAATGTCGATATTTTTCGTTCAATTCGATGTATTTAGGACATTTTTCCCTAGACAGAAAAAAATACTTTAGATTCGTAAAAAAAACATGTTAGATAATCTCATTTTGGTGTGTAGAATTTTGAAGAAACGATAAATTATTACTAAAAAATAAGACGAGATTCTGAACGAAAGAAGTTGTTGATATAATATAAAGAACAATATAATAGTTTTCAACACACCCACCAAGAGTATCTGACTCGAAGAGCGAAAAATATTCGTGGTGGTGCTAAGTATGTCCGACTTCTTTGTCTATACTTTACTATTCACTTTACTTTGCTTTATTTTATTTTTTTTTATTTTTTTATCTACTAAATAGAGGGGAAAAAATTAAATGAGAAAAAAATGTCTATAATTTTGTTTTTCACATGTTTCTCACATTATTGTCTACCTATGTTTAAATTTTCAGAAAATTTGGATCAAAAAATGATTACCATTATGACTGACATCAAAATGTATTTAACACTTAATAACTGTTTTTTTATTATTCCAATCATCACGGAAAACTAATTTTTAATTAGATAAAAGATAGGGTTCATTCTGTTTTTACAGTACTTCGCAACAATAATATTAACAACTGATTTTTAAACTACAAAAATATTCGAGGGTGTGGGATGTCGACTGATTTATAAACCTAAAGGGAGGGGGGGTAAATGTCAAGAATCTCAAAATATATGGCCACAAAGAAAAATACGAGGGATGGAAAACTATGGAAAATTCAAATCGTGTTCGTATTATAACACCACATAACGAGGGGGGAAAAAAATCCAAAAGATTTAAACGATAATAATAACAATATTATTATTGTTTTCTATATAATCTGAATTTATAGTGGTACATGTCTATTCTTCATACGTGTGTGTTCTACGAGAGCGATATTCTTTGGGGACAACGAATATTATTCATAACTATATAAACGTAATAAAAAACGAAAGATAATCTATTTTTATTTTTTGTCCCCTTTGTGAGGGCGATGATTCCGAAAACGATTTTTTTTTTTTTTTTTTTTGTTCACGCAATGTGTCGGATTGCTCGTGAAAGGAAGCACCCTGTTGCAGCAGCAGCAGTAGTAGTAATCAATCGGTTAAGCCGGATTCGTTTGTCGAACACGAGACCGGTGTTTTTATCTCTCCAGCCACGCCAGACTACAATAATATTATAAATTAATCCGCTTATAATCTAGTAGTATGATATTTCTCGAGGGTCAACGACGGAGTGGACAAAAAACACCGTACGCACGGTATTAGTAAAGGAGCACTTGTTTTTTTTTTTTTATTATTATTAATATTATAATATTATCTTAAAATAACGTATTTCCGTATTCGGTTAGTTATTTGTAGACGGTATATTATAATACCTCACAAGTCGCAACGGATTAAAATGCCACCACCACGCGTATCTGTCTGTTGTTGTATTATAAACATTTCGTATATTGTGTTATGAAATGTGTGATAATAATTAATGAGAATAATTATTATTGTTATTGTTATTGGTGTGAACGCGAGAAAATTTATCAACGTCATAACGAATATTTTCCGATAAAACCGGTAAAAGCTCGCAGTAATCTGCACAACAATAATATTACAATAATTATTATCAGGAGGGAACCAAATGGTTTAGATACTTTAGAAAAATTGTAAAATTACACCTTTTAAGTACTCATAACTATAATGGAAAAAAGCCGGACATACTTCGCACGACGGGTGAGATTAACCTTGACGGGTGTATTTAATTTTAAAGAAACGATAAATCATTTTCTCAACAGAATGATTCTGAACGAGGGAAGTTAATAATATAAAAAATAAATGAGAAAAAAAATGTCCAAAATTTTTTTTTCACATTTTCAAAATTTTCTTGCGCCAAAATCTTTCTTGTATGATTTTCTATCAATTTTCATAAAATTCTGCTCAAAAATGATGGGATGGTTTTCGTGTCGTTTTTGTCAAATTTTGGGTAGTTTTTTCCAAAAAAAACATTGAAGAATTGAGAAATTCAAAAAATGACCTCTCTAAAGTACAATCTAGAGGCAAATCCGGTTTCAAAAAGTTATTGATCG
>JAIPRM010006224.1:0-19065 GCA_025469315.1 Stegophylla sp. TES_Ste_2020 | reverse complement strand
ATATGTATAACACACTACGGTTTCAAATGTCCATGTACAGTGTACGGTATAGTTCGCACGTTCTATCCATTTTGTCTCGTTATCAGTATTCGAACAATACTGACAGTTTTTTTTTTTTTTTTTATCTTATATTATTAACTTCCTTCGTTCAGAATCGTTTTACTGAAGAAATGATTTATCGTTTCTTTAAAATATAATACGCCCGTCAAGAGAATACCACCCGTCGTGCGAAGTACACCCATCGTGCGAAGTACACCCATCATGTGAAGTATGTCCGCTTTTTTTTACTATTGTTCACTATGGTCACCACATTCAACGAATAAATTTGTTGCTATAAAATTTTCCACTAAATAAACAATCAAAATCGAAATAAAATTATGCGACAACCAATTTTATGTAAACATTTATTATTTATGTAAAATTTATTGTGTTACCACGTCCACGATGGTTACCATGTTACCATGGTCACAGTGGTTACCATTTTATACCATGGTTAATTAATTTATCGCTATACAATTTTCTATTGCAAACAAAGAAGAAGAGAAATAAAATGACCCTTTGAATCCATGCGAAAATTCTAAGTATGAAATACCATATTGAGCCAAATTCTGGTTTTAGAAGTTGCTGGTTGAAACTTTTGGAAAAGTCTTTCTATACGTAAAAGTGTTTACAAAAGGAAAAATTAAAAATAAACATCATTGTAAAATCATAAGCTTCTTCGATCCACTCAAAATAATAAAAAAAGGCCATTCACACTTCGATTCAAGGGTATTCTTCACAGTTACTCAAAAATTTAGCCCTCTGAAATTATATGGATTCATTAATTCGATAATAAGCATAATTTATAAAAAAATATTATTAAAAAAAAACCCTTTTTCTCCAATACATATTTTAAAATTAATTTAATTACATTTGTTTGATAATACAAATCACTTAATCTTATAGTAAAAATAAATAAATGAGTTCTAAATAATTACATCATGAAAATAAATAAAGGCCCTATAGATTTTTTTTTTTTTTTTTTACCGCTAATTATTATTGTGTGTATTTATTCAATATAAAAATCACTTTAATTTTAAAGATGTTTTTGCATTTTCTTGAGCAAATTATTCACAATATCAATGAAATTAGATGAGCTATTAGATATTTAGCAATAGACCGCGTATAAAAAATAAAATACATTACTTTCCGTTCTAAAAATATTTTTCCGACAAATGAATGAAAGAAAGCTTAAAACTTAATTTGTTTATTTTTATTTAATGGCTATATTCATAATATCTTCTAGGTAGGTACCTAGCAACTTAATATTTTTTTTTTTTTTATAAGCGAAAATATTTTACACACGAATATAAACGTAATTTATAAAAAAAAATACTGTTCCTAATAATTATAATAATAACTTAAAAATAAATTAAGAGGGCCCCAAAGCGTCTTGCCCCTCCCCATCAAGCGCGAGGCCTGTAGGCCTTCAGTTACACCACTGATTCTTCGTTCCTCTGTGGTGAAGTGATGAACTTTAAAGAAACCATAAATCATTTCTTCGAATCAAAGATTCTTAGCAGAGCTTTAACGTTTAATATACAGGACAATTATTGTCGGTTTTCTATTAGGTTTATATTTTAACAATTTATAATAATAGAATAATCCTCGTTCATTTAAATATTCATGAAAACGACCAAATTTTTCTGTGTTTTAATTAAAAATGTACACAACTGGTTGTAACTAACATGTAAATATATTAAGTAGACTTATTATATACGAGTAGTCTTGTATAATACGATTGTATACGATTGTATAACAATTTTCGATTCATTCAAGGACGTTAGAAATGTATACGAGTAAGGTACATTACATACATTGTCTTCTGGTAATATCAAAAATTTTAACCATTATTTGTAAAGAACATGAATTTTTCCAGAATTCTATTATCATTCCAAAAGTAGTCGATTTATTTCGAAAGTTTTGTACTACTCTATTTTTTTAATCACGGGTGCAGAACACGTCAAGTTTCTACTATTGTTATTTTTGGAGTAACGATTAAATGACTAAGTGACTTAATATTATAAAAGAGAATATTTTTTTTTAGTTTTATAAATAAATTTTTCCATTTGGATCTATAGTTCAAGAGATATAACCGGTTAAAGTTTAGAGCAGTGGAGTAGTGGCATTCATTCGGCTGTTAATACACATGTCGATGTATTATATTTATCGAAAATTGTGTACCAGTGTGTAAACAATAATTGAGAACACTCGATATCTTTGCGTGGAGCAATGCAATTTGAATTCTGTCTTTTTAGTATTTTTAGTATTTTTATACATGGTAAAATACATTTTTATGGTTTCAGAATTTTTTACTGTTCTGTAGGTTCACGCATGTGCAATGCAACTATTTTTTCTTAAATCGCAACCCCCTACTTTGATGGAAATTATTTTTTTCCATATTTTTTGATGAATTTTAGTCGTTTAACCAATTTCTTACTTCCATAATTGACTGAATTATAGCACTTTAAAGAAAAATATCGAATATTGTGCAGTTTTCTTTTTTTTTCACTGTAATTCTAAAAATAACTGTTATAGAGATTTGAAATTTACTCACCTCATGATTTTATAATGATGTTTATGTATTTATTTATTTATTTATTTATTATTATTATTATTATTATTTATTTTTTTTTTTTGTTTCTCTTTCTGTAAACACTTTTTCGTATAGAAATACTTGTCCAAAAGTTTCGATTAGTATATAGAACCCGAATCACACTCAGACTTTAAAGAGATATTTAACCTAACCTACACGAACAGAAAAATATACTCATATTAAAATTTTTCCAATGTATCGTAATTTTATTTATTATCGTATCGTTGTTTGACGATAATTACGTATTGTTTTAATCGAAAATTAAAAATTAAAAAGAAAAAAGAAAAACGTAAAGTAAAGTATAGATAAGAAAGCCGGACATACTAAACACCACGAATATTTTCGCTCTTAAGGTCAGATACTATTGGTGAATGTGTTTGAACAAAGGAAGTTAGTAATATAAAAACAATACAATAATCGTCATTTTTAATATACCCACTAAGAGTATCTGATCCGAAGAGCGAAGAATATCCATGGTGCAAAGTATATCCAATCTTCTCGTCTATACTTAACTTTACTTTAATTTCCTTTATTTTACTTTACTTTACTTTTAAATTCTGATCGGAGTAAAAAAGCTTATGTTTTTACAATGTTGTTTATTTTTTTATTTTTTTTTCTCTTTCTTGAAACACTTTTTTGTGCAGAAATACTTGTCCAAAAGTTTTTATCAGTATCTCTATAGAACCCAAATTATACTCAAATGGTACTTTAAAGAAGTCATTTTTCCAATTTCTCAATACTTTCTCCAAAAACGGAGAAAATCTGTCCAAAAATTGACAAAAAAAGGCAATATATGCTATTACCGGAATTTTCGTAAAATAGAAAATTACTTTTTAACATAACTTCTAAAATAATGCTACTAGAAACTTTCACCAACTACTAAAAATGGTCACGAGAATGATACATAAAAATTTCAAAAAGATTTTATCAATTTTGAGTTAAGTACGGCATTTTGAAAATGTCGGAAATTTCTCATTTTTTGTTAATTTTTATGCAGTAAAATTTTTGATTTTTGATATTAAGACTTGAAAATTTAATATGACCTCACTGACATATATGTCTAATTGACCTGAAAAAATTTCATAAAAATCGTAAATCAGCTTTTTTCTCTATAACCGTTTGAATTTAGAATTTCGACGAAGTTCATTAGTTTTACTAAAACACTTCAAATGTTCAATGATTTGATCAAATTAAACGTTCAGAATCATTTTATTGAAGAAATGGTTTATCTTTTTTTTTTTAATTCAATACACCCATCAAGAGTATCCCTCCGACGTGCGAAGAACATTTCCCCCCCCCCCGAAGTACACACTTTTTTGTTTTGCTTTTGTCGTGATGATAATCATATAATATGTTTGTCAAAATTTTATGACGAAACACGTTTGAGTGAAATAAAATAATAATAATAATAAAAATGTCTTTCACAAGATTTCAAGTACGCCGTATAAGAGTAAACAGAAAATAAGCAACATACGTGTATATAATAATATATAGTCTAATGACAAATTACAAATCGCTTTCGTTAGAAGACACAATATCATAATATTATTGCGCAACATCCTCCACATTCTGACCCGTTTGTTTCGGTCTAGATAATATGTTTTCCGTGGTGAGCATGCCGTGGAGTTATTGCGGATCGCGCGGGTCTGGAGAACGCGCCGTTTTCGTTTTAATTAATGATTAATTGACTCGACAGTCGGTTTTATAATAATCTCCACTCGAGCTCAGTCTCGTGTAAAGCGGCTTTATTGTTTGCGATAATTATTTCAAATCGTGACAGTTTTTTTTTTTTTTTTTAACGCGTACATAATTTTATTGTATTCGTCCACGTTTTTACTGTTGATCTGTTGAAAAAGTAAAAATTTTTGTTTTTTTTTTTTTTTTTTTTATAAAATTATAAAAAGAAAACTTATTCAATATTGAATTATCGCTGTACGTTCCGAGATCACGAGACAATTAATTACCTTCTGTTGTTAACTCGCCTTAAGGGCGTGCCGTGAGCCGCCGGAGTGTGATTTAACAGTCTACTTAATTTCATTTCACCGCAGTGTGTCATAATGATCACCTTATTTGATTTAATATTACCAAATAATATCTCACGAAAAATATATGTATATAAATATTTATGGTGCTCGCTTAAAGGATAAGTGATCTTTAAGATTTTGAGATATACGTGTGTATGTGTGTGTGTGTGTGTACGCGAATTGCATACTCGGAATAAATACTTGTTCTTCATGATATATTTTTTTTTATTCTTTTTTCGAGAAAAGAGTGTCAGAATAATAATAGTAAAATCATTAATTATTATTTAAAAAAATTAATTTATTGCTCACATTGTAATATATACGTAATGGCCTAAATTATGTGTTCACCTACTGAATTATTACAAATTGTAAATAGAGCACTACGATTTTTCGTATTATCTTTTGAATATAGAATTCCTCACTATTCACACCTTCTTCCATCATTAAATTCGCTGGATCTCGATACACAGAGTAGAAATTAGAATAGCCAAACCAGATTTAACTTTTCCATTTAAAATCTCAAATAGATTGCAACGAGTTCTAAAGTAATAATTTATCCTTCCATGTTCCTCCTCGTATTACCACCAGGTAGTCCACTATCACCTTTCGCATTCCACCGTGCAACACAAATTATGCCCTGAACACTTTCCAGTGCATTCGAATTATATACACAGTCAATAATTTTGAAATCGATATGTATAATTCTAAATGATTATTATCAATTTAGCATTTTATTCGAATCGTATTCTGCATGATTAAGTGTATTTATTTTACTAATTGAAGGGCTCCGTGCAACAGCGAGACAAGTCCATATTTTGAAATTATTCAGAAGACATATTTTATTTCACCAAAACTTTAAAAATTTATATTTTTATTTGTGAATTCGACAAAAGTATCTTTAATTTCATATTAATAGTTGAATAAAATTGATTTCAATTTTAAATACATTTTTGATCTTCTAAAATGATTTGGAAGTATGAAACATATGGACTTACCCGGTTTTTTGTTCGTTAATTGTAATACATTTTTCGAAAACCAAAGTTAAGGTTTCTTTTTTTATTTAATACGTTTAAGTTTATTATTTAAACTATTTTATTACTGTAATTTATTCTAATAGTTATTCAATTGTGTTATAGTATTACACAGTTATGGCTATTTGAGAGTATATTGTACAATTAAGTGGGCTCTAGCTCGTATATATATCAAATATATAAATACAATTGTTATGCGCGCGCTCCTTCGTTGAGTTGCTTATAATTTTAACAAAGCTTGCAATTGTATATCAATTAATCGATTTTTTTTTTTTTCAAAAATTCTGGCTGAGCCAAAATTTAATTTAATTTAGGTTTTTTCTGTTTTATGTAAGCGTGTTTAAAACGTAAAATGTGTCACTTGTCAGGTATACTGATAATGAATATACGATGCGAATTTAAACTTTTTAAAACAGAATCGTTTAACGTTTAATAATAATTATTATTTATTTCATATCGTTTAAGCCTGATAAACGTGCGTTAATAGTCGCTAACTCGTAATATTTATTAACACTTTATGAGCTCATGATATATTAGTCACAGTGTACAGGATTATGTAAAAAGAAAGTAAAAAAAAAAATTAGTTATTGTTGTATGTTCGATATACTCGCGTCAGCGAAGTGACCGACAAAATGAAAAACATTCCCAGTCGTCATGAATGCGTTCACAAGATGCCCCAGTAAGATTTAATAAACGCAATGACTTTTGTTCTATTAATAATGTTTAACTCTTTTTTTTTTAAAAAAGTCTTAGAATAATTTAATAATATTGTTAAATAAGTAATAATAATAACAATACCAAATGACATCATAATATTACCATAGTTGTAAAAGTATTTGACTAAATTATTAAATTATTTGCAAACTTCAAAAATTCGTAGAAAACCTTTATTAGAAAGATATAAGCACCAATATTATTATTATTATTATTATTATTATTATTTAAACATATATACTAAATAGTTTAACAGAATTTTTCTAAAATTGTAGGCAGTATAAAATTTCAAATTTCAAAATCAGGTGGGTCCTACAAAAAAAAAAAAAAAAATATGTGCGTTACTGCTGTAGTAATAGTTTTCAAATAATAATAATAATAATAATGTTAACAATTATTAATAGAACAAAAGTTATAGCATTTGTAAAATCGTACTGACACTGTACATGGATGAAAACGAATTAGTTTATTAATGAAACGAATAATACTCTATAAAAGTAAGATTTTCCATTTGACTGTTTTAAAAGCACTCACGATTTATTTCCCTGTTTTCGATAAAAATATATATATAAACCGCATGCGAATGCATCTCTATACTGAAATAGGTCGTGGCAAATATTTATTTTTTTTTTGTCGAAGGTCGGACTTGACCCATTCACGAATTAGAATACGTAACATACATACACACACACATACATACACATATTATTAAAACATTAATAACATAATATCGCATCGATTCTTTCGGGTACCTATTACGTATTGAAAAAAAAAAACAAGAGAGATTTTAAGCGTACACACACACGTTGGTATATAAAGTGTGTATTCGGATACATGTGTATACATAATAATAATAATACAAAATTAATAATTACACACAACCGTAAGAGTCGTCCGGTAGATAAATTATTATTTATATGTCGTCCCCTTAACCCCTAAGGGCTCTTCTGCTCGTGTGCAGTACACGAGCACATACGAGTACTTCTACAACTAGTGTTATGAGCGCGTCTCTCCACTGCTATTTAATTATACAGAGCGATCATATTATTATTATTTCATCGTGTTAAATCACATTTCCAGGTCAATACTTGTGATTTTTAATTTCTCGCGTGTACGATTTTTCGAATGCTATAGTTTCACTCTCGCCACTTATAAACGACAACATTAAAATGTATTGTTGAAATCATTACAAAAAGAAACAAATTTTGTAAGGGTAGCGCGTCGTAATAATAATATCATCACAGTTTACACGAAACCAGACGGTGCACTTCTTAATTCGCTGATAACACGACCTGACCTCAATTCAACGCGACCTTTATAATGAGGAAGTAAGTCATTGTACAACACTTTTTACTAAACATTTATCATGTTAAACGTTTTTTGACACTTGGACATGTGAAACAACAGAACTGGGAAGGGTTAGTGAATTCGTCTTAATTACTACAATCAGTGGTGTATTTTTTAGAGTATACGTGGGTATACGGCGTATACACTGACACCAGTTTACTGATTTAGCGTATACCCTACAAAACAACTAGAGATACGTAGGTATACGCACGTATACTTAAAAAATCAAAGACAAAATTGAAATAAAATATTAAATACTTATTTTCGAAAACAAATTGTATGTCTTTATCTTTGACGTGGGTAATAATTATCATAACCCACGCGACATGGTATAGTAAGAACTCGGCTTTATATTATGAAATAGTTATCACGGTTATATTGTATACTATGGTTGTGGTTACAGTAGTAATAGACTATCTACAATCGAGGCTGCGGGATAAGTCATTTAAATAAATTAAAATGGAATTATAACAAAAATTATAAGTTTAACTCGACCCATTCTAGATGGAAATAAAACAATTTTTAATTTTTTTTGAAGAAGGAGGAGGAGGTAAATACTATTATTTTTTGATTTAGCCCTCTCTGAATGTTATTAACCTAATGCAATTCATATAAAAAAATTAGAGAGGGGGCTTTGAGTGGATTGGAGATATGGTCCCTCTAACATTACCGATTTCAACTGTATCATAACATAAACAATAAAACTCATCGATTTGTTTATTACGTACATTAATAAACAATAATCTCTCGTAAAGACTTTTGTTTCCCGTCAGTGGTAACACTGATCCGAGGTCAGATTCGAGTTTTTTTACATTTTTTTGAGAACAAAATGGCTTGAAAATGAGAAGTGCACCGTCTGGTTTGTATCTTCTGTGTTATTATACGAGTTTGCTTGTTATATATATATGTACCGACGTCAATTAAAAAAACAAAAAAAATAATAATTTCGTAAGAAATCGAAGCCGTATTTCACTTGGTGTCTTGGAGTTATCTTGTAGAGTACGCGAATTATTTACAGCGTTTTACCGAAATCGTGTCATTATTATTCGGACGCATATGTTTTCTCGTACCCATAAAACGTTAGATTTCGATTAGTGTTAATATAATATAATAACCGTCTGACGAAATCCGATAACGACGACGACTACGTGAACAGCGCATTCGAATCGTTAATTATAAACAGGGTTAGGGACTTATAGCTCAAAAAGACCTTAAAATATGCATGCATTTATGCTTTAAAAATGTACCAAATATGCTACAAAATTTACAAAATATGCTCTAAAAATACTAATATATTTTTCATATAAAACATTAATTTTACTGTAAAAACTCAAAATATTTAAAAAATTGCATTGTATTATATATCATATTATGTATTATTAATTCTTCTTCTGTTATTTATGAAATGATATATTTTTTTTTTAAATATTTATTCTTTTTAACCTTACATTTAAACAAAACAAATATCAAATAATACTTAATCTCTTCAATTATTCAGGGAAAAATTTTCCAATATTATGAAAATTCAAATTTAAATATTGAAAAATATGTGAAATATGCACTTAAAATTAAAATATAACCGAAATATGCATTTATATCAAAATAAGAGCTAAATATGCAAATTAAAGAGAACTGCATACAACTCCTGGTGTTATGAAACGCATTTTTATATTATTTAGCTATGTTTTGAATGATTTATGCAAAACATACTAACTCCTACAAGTCCCTAGCCCTAATTATAAAACATCATTTTCAATTTCAATAATTCATATGCAATAATAAAGAGAGGATTTTGATGCAGTGTAATTTTTCCCCCATGGTTCCAATCCGTAGATTTGTAAGCGGAAAACGCGTTTTAAACGATGCTGATTATTTTAACACAATTTATGTTTTGCATTTTTAATCACGAATTTAACTTTAAATGCGTTCTTTAAGTTTTTAGAGAATTTTCCAGATCGCTTAAAAAGTTAAAAATGACACTTTATTTAACTCGAACACTTTATTTGAAATGATTTGACGCGGACGAGTGAGCTTAAAAAGTTTAAAATAAATACATTTTTAACGACTTTTCTTAGTGGACTCGAGGTATTTTTGAATTTTCGAATTTTTTTTTTCCAGAGTTTTTTTCCGATTTTTTGGGACGTTGAAATCCTGGCCGTAAATTTTTAATATAATTGCGACTTGTGCGCCCTGTACACATCGGCATCTGCCCGTCCGCGCGAACGGGATTGCAAGACCAGGCGTGGCATTACTAATAAGCCATAATAATAATAATAATAATAATAAAATATACGCAAAAATAATACCGGTACTGCAGAGACGCGAGTATGGGCGAAGACCAGTGAGAGTGAGAAAGAGAAAGAGAGTGAGAGAGAAAGAGAACATAATATTCCGTGCGGAATGAGGTCAAAAACTAGGAAGCACTGGTTCGCTATGTATGTGTGCTACTGGGTTTTTGCTGATTTGTGTGTGCGCGTGTGTGCTTGTATGGTGGCACGATGCGCGTATGTTGTAACTCTCGTACGGCCGACTCGGACGACAGTACACGGGAATTATGTAACCCGCCCAGACCGTGTTTACAGTCCAACCTTGTGCGTGGTGCACCATGAACGACCATTGTAGTAATAATAATATTAATATTATCTTGTGGCTTTCGGTGTTGAGATTTGCCGGTTTGCGGTGATGTATGTTATGGGTGCTGCGGCAGGTGTGTGTGTGTGTGTGTGTGTGTGTGTGTGTGTGTGTGTACACGGTGAAAACGGCAAAAATTCGCCAACTCGTCTCGCATTTATGCCATAATGCCATTGTAGTAATTTATTTATTTATTTATTTATTATGAATATACGAGCTTGGCCCTCTAGTACAATATTCGAATAAAAAGCAGGTATACGACAAAAACATAACAGGAATTGAGATCATAACTAGAACAAAATTTAAAAATATATAAAAAAAATAAAGATACATGCGGTGTTATAATACAAGCAATAATTTACAATTAAAGTTTAAGAAAGCTAGATAATTATATAATAGTTAAATTAGAAAAGAAAAGTTGCATAAAAAAAAAACTCAAAAATCGTCCGACACGAGAATAAATGTATTATAGGTGAGACAGTGACTTTATCAAAATCCGTTCTAGTAGTTTCATGACCAATACAAATTTATTCCACGACAATATTACGACTTCGTCGCTGACAAGGATTTCCACGAGAAAACCACATTATACTGATAGTATCCGACACAAATGATAAGCTATAGACGTGCGCAGACTTTTATTTCAGGGGTTGTACATTATCAATCAGGAGCCCGAATTATTTTAAATATAAATTGTGGCCAATTTATTGAGTTGTTAAATTAAGTTAGATTATTTTGCATTTTTTAAAATTTATTTACATATTTATTTTTTATTTTTTTATTTATGTTTTTTTATTTATATTTTATTGACAAAAATGTGTATTTATACTGAATAATTATGTTGAAAATTAATCAATAACATATTTTGAATTTGTATGCGTTTGATATTTGGTTGGAAAGTGGTTCCCAGCAGTGTCACCCACTTACCTTGCATTTATAACTGATTAAACACAAATTATTGTAAGAATAAAATTTGCAACAAAATAATAAAAACGTATTTCTATCCAAGTACATTCTATACATAGATTTGTATCATTCAATGACGTATCGTGTGTACCTTTTTTAAATAATTTTAACTTTATAACTTAGTTAACTATAAAATAAGTTAAAGCATTTTAAGTATGTAATATAAATTAAATTTTATAGAACTAAAAATTTTAAAATTACTTTAACTAATAGTGTTTGAATTTTACCAAATTTTGTTTTTTTAATTAAACTTAAAACTTAAGTACATATTGTATTACTATAAACCTATAAAAAATAGATGATATTGATACACTGACCAAGTAATAAACCGATTTGCAAGGATATTCTTAAATTTGATTTTGCGTTAGAGCAATTGTATGTTTTGATTTTAACTACAAATTGGATTTGTTTAAATGCTCTTGTTTTAAGAAATTACTTAAATTTTTATTCTTAGAGTCTTGTTATATTACCAAGACACGAATTTATGAATAGAAAATTATAAAAAAAAACCTAAAGATTATGATGAAAATTAGTGGTATAAAAGATTTTATTTTAAAATGAGAACAAAATAATAATTCTACTGATATGTTGCAACTTACAAGTGCTATCTTAAACAACCCTCAGAAATATATTTTTGAGTACGTGCCCGAACACTAACAAAAATAGAGGCACATAATCGTTATAAATAACGAGTTATTATTTAATTCTCATTCACACGATATCGTAGGCATAAACAGGGTGGAACTTTAAAAGCTAATCCGACCTCTAACTGACTAAAGAAAAACTACATTCCTCTAACGCTATTTACTGACATCGATTCGAGGATACATAGTATGAAAAGTGTAGTAAATGTACCCGGGTTGTATTTTAGATCCTGAACGAAGTAAAGAAGTTAGTGTTTTTTCAATGATATTTATTTATTTATTTATTTTTTCTGTGTACAACTTTTTGTATGAAAATACTTGTCCAAAAGCTTCGATTAGTAACTATATGAAACCGGATTTGCCTCTAGATAGTACTTTAAAAAGGTCATTTTTTGAATTTCTCAATTCTTCATTTTTTTTTTTTTTGAAAAAACTACTCAAAATTTGACAAAAACTACTCGGAAACCATAATTTTTTGATATATGAATTTTATGAAAATTTAAACATAAATAAAAAATCATGTAAGAAAGATTTTGGCGTGAGAAAATTTTGAAAATTTAAAAAAAAAATTGGAAATGTTTCTAAGATTTTTTTTTTGTCATTTGTTTTTTATATTTTTAACTTCCCTCGTTCAGAATCGTTTTATTAAAGAAATGATACAACCGTCAAGAGAATCCCACCCGTCGTGTGAAGTATGTCCGGCTTTTTTGATTTGTTGTCTCCACACAACTTCAACGATCAAACGAAGAATTCTAATAAAAATAATTTTGAGTTAATAACTAAATAAGTATAAAAATGCATAATAAGCACAAACTCCGTATCACGTGGTTGATTTTGAGGCAACGCCATACATTTAAGAGCTAACGGCTTTATTTAAATTGCTTCTTTTTACTAGATACTTATAATCAAGTTTCTAAACGCTTGTTTTGATAATTTTCAGCGTTTTAAGTTCCGAGTCCTGAATCATTAATTATCACTCTCCTGAAAATTTAGGAATCCTATAAATTCTTCTTAAATTGGACCCTCGAATTATTAGAACTTTTATAAATTTTGTATTTACATTTTCTAATCGCGCCTACTCGCCATACTCATTTCGAGAGTACTTGTGTCATTCAAAAATTGTACACACAACGTGCATCGTTTTAGTATGCAACACACGAACCTACCATAATATTTTGCCTTCAACGAGCGTCGTAGGGCACGTGCATTGTACGAAGGACGTAGCGCATTGCAGCTTAGTCCTGTGCCTCAAATTTACAACTAGTAAAATCATCCCAACGAGTACAAAAAAAAAAAAAGGACATAATTCGCGCCATGGGTATTCTTCGCTCCTCCGATAGGATTTGGTGGGTGTGTTAAATTCAAAAGATAAAATTTGGGTTAGAAAAAAATTCTTGATAAGACGTTTTTGTAAAAATTTTGGTAGTTTTCCCCAAATTTTGAGAAAACTATTGAAAATTTCGAAAAATTACCTCTTCAAAATACCATATAGAGGCAAGTTGAGATTCAAAAAGTTGCGAAAGTCGAAACTTTTGAATAAGTTTATCATAAGACAATGTATTTATTGGAAAAAAAAAAAAAAAAAAAATTGGTAAATATCACTGTAGAAACACTAGCTTCTTCGCGTCACCTAGAATCTAAAGTGACCTGAATATAAAAAACAATACTCTCCAGATAACAATGTTATGTTACAGTTAAAATCAGATGAATATTTGCGTTTTAAGTTCGCTTCGCTCACTCACTTCTACGTTCCCTCCGCCATGAGAATTATTTTGCATCATCGATCTAAACGATAACATTCTATATTAAATAGGTACGTTTAACATTCGGCGAAAACACAGTCGGACGTCGTGTGTGATATAGCAATTTCCTCTTGGCCGGAGGGGAACGAACGCGTTTTAACATTGTCGTTTGAACGAAACCACTCTTTTCTCTTTCAAATTTAAACCGTATTATCTAAATTAAAATATTATATCTTAAATTAAAAAAAAAAAAAGTAAGGTAAAGCAAAGCAAAGTATAGACAAAAAAGCCGAATATACTTCGCACCACGGATATTCATTGCTCTTCGGGTCAAATACTCTTGAAGGGTGTGTATAATTTTGAAAAATAAAGAAAAATCATTTCTTCAATAAGACGATTTTGAACGAAAGAAGTTAATAATATAAAGGACAATATTAGTATTTTCAACCATACTCTCTAAGAGTGTCTGACCTGAAGAGCGAAGGATAACCGTGGTGCGAAGTTTGTCTGGCTTTCTTGTCTATACTTTGCTTTCCTTTAATTTACTTTAGTTTTTTCTCTAATAAATAAAGGAAAAACAATTAAAAATGAGAAAAAAAAAGTGTTAGAAAATTTTTCAAAATTTTCTTGCGCCAAAATGTTTTTTATATTATTGTCTTTGTTTAAATTTCCATAAAGTTCGGATCAAAAAATGATAGTTTCCGAGGGTTTTTTTGTCAAGTTTTTGACAAAAAAATTGAGTTTTTTGATAATTTTTTGATTATTGGTAACGTTTTATTGTAAGATTTTTTTCACTAAACATTTTTCATATTATTGTCTCTCAATATAATATATCATAAAGCTTGAATTAAAATAAAATTAGTTTTCAAGACGTTTTCGCCAAATTTTGGAAGAACTATTGAGAATTTCGAAAGATTACCTGTTAAAAGTACCATCTAGGTTAAAATTCTAATTCAAAAAGTTACTGGTCGAAACTTTTACACAATTATTTTTTAACGAAAATGTATACACATAAAAAAATAAAATATACAAAAAAAAAAATTATAGTAAAAACACTATTTTCTTCGCTTTACTCAGAATCTAAATATTGAAGTAGATATATTT
Organism: Stegophylla sp. TES_Ste_2020; assembly: GCA_025469315.1. Classification (NCBI taxonomy): domain Eukaryota; kingdom Metazoa; phylum Arthropoda; class Insecta; order Hemiptera; family Aphididae; genus Stegophylla; species Stegophylla sp. TES_Ste_2020. The sequence goes on along the minus strand of JAIPRM010006224.1, from coordinate 4,227 downwards.
GATAATTTACAATTTTAAATGTCAAAATTTTTAATTTTTGACTCGATTTTTTATTACTTGTAGACGTAATTTTGACTTTTTTTTACTCCAATGTGTCATTTTAAAAATATATATTTAATTGACAATCGATGAACTGACTATTTTTGTTTGTTTTTTTTTTTAAAAAAAAGTTATTTTGAAAATCATTACTATTTTCAGTAACCCTAGCTGGATAGGTTTTCGTTGTAAGAGGTTACTAAAATCTGAAAACTGAAATTTCAGGTAGGCAACGAAAAACGGAAATATATTATATTATTATAATGGGCGGTAAACGGAGAGGTATAATCGAGATTTTCTTCGCGCGTGATCTCGTTTTTGTACGACGACATTTAGATTATTTCGACGCGTCGTAGTGATGTGCGCGCGCACAAATAGTCGTTGTCGTAGCCGCGAGCCGTGACAACAGTAAAAGTGATCATATTATTATTATTATTATTATACTATGCGTACATAATATTGTTTTTTTTTTTTTTTATCTAGGTATTGTGGGTTAGGAGTATCCCCTGCCCCGCGGTTTGCACACAGATGATCACATTATTATTATTATTATTATTATTATTATCGTTATATACCTACGTGTGCGTGCCGAAATCGTGTCGAATGTGAATTCTATTATACTAGCGGGTATAGGTCAAGACTCGCTATTGAATCATAATCGTTTTTATTCGGTTTCAACGCGTTTGTGTGTGTGTGTTATACGCCACGCGTCCACTTCCACACACAGGTCACTCGGTACCACTATCGCTTTTTTTTTGTCACTGACGCAGATTGGAAGAAGAAGAAATACTGCACACGTACTAACTGCGCGTCACTCGTTATTATTGTTCTCACCTCGTAACCGACGACCAACAGTGTGTAGTAATGTAATAATAATAATAATAATAATAATAATAAAGGTCACGGAATGTTATGTTTCTGGGTGTAAACTCGAAACTCTGTGACTGTTGTTCGCCATTCGTGCTGTATATATACACGGCTATATCGGAAAACAATCGAAACGATACGAATATTATTTTAATTATTGCGTCATTAATCGAAAGAAATAATATTACAGTTAACTAGCTCGTTTACCCGGCTTCAACCCCCGGAGGTATTTGGCTATTTTGTGGGGGAGGGGGGGAAATGAGATTGAAAAAACTATCATTTTCTTATTTTGTACATTTTTTATTTATTTATTAATTTATATACGTAATGTCTCTATACATGTTTCTATTAATGCTATAATACTTCTTTGTAAACAATATTTTTTGTTCTTTGGCGAGGTACATATACATATTATAGGATTTTCACTGACTTACCTATCAAAGAAACTATGCAATTGTAACGATCTTATAATGATATTGAAATATTTAATTTATATTTTTTTCCCCCAAAACTCAACAACTTAAACCTTAGTCAAATCAAGTTGAACATCTCAATATAAACATCACTGCATTACACCTTTTTTCTTTTATAAGTGTACCTATATTGAATATATATTATAACCTTTGCATAAATAATAATAATAATACCTATCTGTATTTATTAATATATTTTGTAATTTCAAATCTTGCATGAATTTGTTTGTATACATCCAGGCAACATAATATTATACAGGTCATATTAGAAATAATGGATTAATATATAATAACTCTCGTCCAAACCTGAACACCCGTCAATATCTATTCTAAATACATTATAAAATATATTCATATTTTCGCCTATCAAAGAGAATTCTAATAAATAAATGACCAGTCGTTTATTAAAAATTTTACAACCAAATTTTTCCAAAAATCTCATTTACAAAATGGCTATATTGATGCTCTTTTTTCTAATAGTAAAACGAAATTTTTAATCTAAAATGTTGACAACAAAATAACGAAAACACTATTTTGAAAAATCTGGCCATAATTCGCACCACGGGTATTCTTCGCTCTTCGGGTCAGATACTTTTGGTGGGTTTATTAAAGAAACAATAAATAATTTCTTCAATAATATGATTCTGAACGAAGTATGTTAATAATATTATAAAGAACAATAAAAGTCGACATTTGAATACATCCGCCAAGAGTACCTGAACCGAGAAGTGAAAAAGACCTGTAGTGCAATGTACGTCCGGCGTTCTTGCCTATACTTTATTTTATTTTACTTTTTTGTACAATAAATAAAGAAAAGAAAAACAAATTTTAATGAAAAAAAAAGCGTAAGAAAAAATTTCCAAATTTTTTCTTCATATTTTCAAAATTTTCTTGTGCCTAAATATTTTTTATATTATTGTATATCTACGTTAAAATTTTCATTAAGTTTTAATAAAAAAAAAATATATATTTTCGGGTCACTTTTGTCAAATTTTGAATAGTTTTTTCCAAATTTTAAGAAAACAACTGAGAATTTCAAAAAATTACCTATTTAGAGTACCATCTAACTGTTGTATAACTATAGGATCTATAGTATAGGTGATTTAATTTTTACCTTTTATAAAGCTGTTCATCTCACAGACAACAAAATTTGGTTGATAATTTTTCAATTTTATCATATCAAATTAAACTTATGGATAAAATATCTTAGGTAAAATATTTTAGTCAGTTATTGTGTTTTCTGCTTTTTTTTATGTTTAGTAGAACATTAATAAAACTCCGTTTTTAATTTTCCTTCCTTTTAAAATTTTCTCTAAGATCTTGTAGTTTGCCTTCCCCTGAATACGGACCTGTGCATTATATTACCTGTGCATTTCATACACAATGGTATGTTGTTATTTATACGTTGTATGTTCATAGTGTAATATTGTAATAACGTGAATTTTAGCCTTGTATTTATAAAATTATTCTTCGTTAATTCAATATTCAACCCTTTTCTTCCAACACAATTAACCCATAAAGCATAAGAAAAAAAAATTCTAAATTTCGAATTTCGGGTAGTGCTCGGAGTGCCCTGTGCGCACGTTTATGGCAACAGTAGTTATTGAAACCACCAGTGAAAAGTCACGACTATTCCTATTATTCACCGTCACTATTTTTTTTTTCCAATATGACCACTTAATTTAAGGTGACCATACGTCCTGTTTTATACAGGATCATCCTGTATTTCGGCTCTGTATCCTGTTGTCCTGACAAACTTCTCTCAGAACGCTTTTTGTCCAGTAATTTCAAGTCTGTCCCATATTAATCCGATTTTTTGCCTTATTGTTAATTTAAAATTGTGGACACCATAAGATCAATTTTAATCGTAAAACAATATTTTAAAAAATATTTCGTGTATTGAATTTCATACATTTCTTTTAGAATATTCCAAATTGTTAAACTGAATCACTATTTCGGAAAAATACGAAATATCAAATAGTGCAGATATGTCATAACAGTCGCCATCAAAATGAATTAATAAGTTTTTTTTAGAAAGTAAAGTATTCAATATACATGAATAAAGGATTTGAAGAAATTTTAAAAAGTTAATTTAATTTAATTATATTATTTTATGTTTTTCAAAAAAATGTTTTTGTGTTTAACTTTAGTCTATAATATAGGTAGTTTAAAAATTATACTTTTTCATGATTAAAAAACATAATATATATATATATATATATAATAAATAATTACTTATTTAAAAATATTATAAAAAATATTTTTGTCCTGTATTTTATTTTTCTAAATATAGTCACCCTAACTTAAACAAAAGTAGCAGTCACTGCTGTTTTCATACCAGAGTTAAAGACTGTGCGATTGCTACTACGAAACCAAACCGGTGAAAAGTAGTCACTGTTACTGCTATTTTTCACCGACACTAGTTTCGACGTTTCGAACCGACCGATACGTACAAACGATACGAATTCAATGTTTCGTAAAAAAAAAATAATAATAGTAAATAAATAATAATTCGATACTAATTACTTTCTTCCAAGCCTATACTAATGAAAAATGATAGTGTTTATTCTTCACGGTCGTCGTTGTTATATTTTATAACATACAATACCTCGGTGGTAAAATCGTATGAACCCGCACTACTATGTTTTATTACGCTTACGGTGCGTTAATTCAAATTAATGACATTAATAACAAAAGTATAAATATCAAGCTTGTTTTCCAGTTATTTCCGTACTACGGATTTATGATGGCGCATAAATTGTAGACAATATGAAAAGTGCATTCAAACGTGTCTGGGTCTTAGGCGATTTGCAGGATCAGTAAACGGCCGGCATGGATGTAGTTATAATAT
>JAIPRM010006223.1:0-19070 GCA_025469315.1 Stegophylla sp. TES_Ste_2020 | reverse complement strand
AGGTCATTTTTTGAATTTCTCAATTCTTCAATTTTTTTTTTTGGAAAAAACTACCCAAAAATTGACAAAAACGACTCGAAAACCATCATTTTTTGATCAAAATTTTATGAAAATTTAAACGTAGATAGAAAATCCTATAAAAAAGATTTTGGCGCAAGAAAATTTTGAAAATGTGAAAAAAAATTTTGAACATTTTTCGAACATTTTTTTTAGATTTTTTTTATGTTTTTACAATGATGTTTATTTATTTTTTTTTCTTCCCCTTCGAACACTTTTTCGTATAGAACTACTGGTCCAAAAGTTTTGATCAGTAACTTTATAGATCCAAAATCGAACCCAGATGGTACTTTTAAGAGGTCATTTTTTAAATTTCTCAATATTTTTTTAATAATGTGAAAAAACTGAAAAAATTTTCAAAAAACGGCAAAATATGCAATTACCGCAATTTCTGTAAAATTGAAAATTACTTTTTGACATAACTTCTAAAATAATGCAGCAGAGGACTCGAAATTTTCACCAACCACTAAAAATAGTACCACGAGAAAATTTCATAAAAATTTCTAAAAGATTTGATCAATTTTGAGTTAAGTGCAGCATTTTGAAAATTTCGGAAATATCTCATTTTTTGTTAGTTTTTATATAATAAAATTTTTGATTTTTGATATTAAGACTTGAAAATTTAATATTATCTCACTGGTATATATATCTACTTGACCTGAAAAAATCTCAAAAATCGTTTTAATTTTTTTTTTTTATCACCATTTGAAGTTAGAATTTCGACTGAATTCGCTAGCTACACCTAAAATCACGCACTTTAACGTACATATAAGAAAATTGATTAGACCGATTATTTTGAAATTTGATGTCTAGATAGAAAATTTCATTGCAAATATTTTGGTGCAATAAAATTTTTTACGGACAAAGAATTAAACATTTTACAAGGGTAAGACTGAAAAAAACTCGAAAGTACGGACACTAAAAGGTATTTGTTATTCGCTTATCTTATCGTACGTATTTTTCGATGCTAAATAGTTTTTTAGTACTTGCGGTGTGGCCTTTGGACTGCCGCCCAAATGCCTAAATAATTTCTCATAACCACAACGCCTTATCAGTTGTCATTTATTACACGGACTGCCATGTGTATGTATACACTATTATATGTTTATGTATATGTTTACTCTATTAAATAACGGTATCTAACCTACTATTTTATATTTATAGTATTAACTTCCTTCTTTATATTATTAACTTCCCTCGTTCAGAATCGTTTTATTGAAGAAATGATTTATCGTTTCTTTAAAATTCAATACACCCGTCAAAGAATCCCACCGTCGTGCGAAGAACACCCATCGTGCGAAGTATGTCCCTCTTTTTTAATTTGTTTAAAAAATTATCAAAATAGTTTTATCTTAGATTAAATAGATAAGATAAAAAGATACTCAACATTATTTTTGTCTAGATAAAGCAAAACACAGTTTATATCTTATATATAACACAGGTGTCTAGAGTTATATCCTTTTTAAACAGGTAATCATTTTCCATTAAAAAATACCCGACTTTTTAAGTTACGCTCTTCAAATTATTTTCTTATCCGTCGGAAAAAATCGTAACTTGAGTTACATTTAATTTTAAAAAACTTCCGTCGAAAAACTACCTACGTAAATCATATAAAACAGTAAAAGTTGACTTAAGATCAATTACTGAAAAATAATAATAATAATAATAATAATAAAAAAAACAATTTCAATTGAAATGCAAAATTAAATTATACTTTAAACTGCTCCCCTAAAAAAAGGATGAAATGTGAGTTATGTCTCTCTTCGTCGGGTACGTCGAAGTCATAATCAGGTAAATAGACATTTCATATTATGATATTGTCACTTACCTAACTACCTAGAAAATAGTAACAAATTCCGTGAAAATTTGATAAAGCAAATTTAAAATATATAATATATCTAAAAAATAAATAAATTATAAATGTATAGAATAGAATATTAAAATGGTAAATGTATTTAAAACTGCCGAAATTATTAGAATACAAATCATAAAAAAAATTCAGTCTTTATTAATATTTAAGATAAATATTATTATATTTTAATCATCTTGTAAATTATATTTTCTATCTTCTGTAAGTAATAATGGATCATCACATGCTGTATATTTTGTATTTATTATATAAAGTTGGATTGCTTTTTCAACGGTAGTCGGTAGTCACTTTATCTTTTCAGAAATCATATTCATTCATTTATCAGAACACACACACACACACACACACACACACACACACACACACACACACACACACACAACTTGTAAAAAATGCATGACCCAAGAACATTTTTAATGACAATTATTATTTATTTTTTATTTACACCTATGGATTTTTCCATTCCAAAAGGTACACAATCTGCCGAACAATAGATACCTCATTCCTTTACTTCTGAGCCAATGATTCCAAACGAGTAATTATTTTACTTGATCAATAATACTTGTAATGACATCTAATTAAATTTTGTCGTCAAGGGTGACATCAATTAAAATTTCATATTTAAACCGTCCTATTGTTTGGAGTCCGTATCTACGCGTTTCTTGCCTCACCTTCATATTATGAAATTCCAATTAATTTAGCAATTAATTAACCCTACAATAGTAAAAACCAAAGTAAAGTGTCTGACGATGTTTAAATGGACATTTTCATAAAAAGCTAATTAACTGAACCATTATTGAACATTTCTTTTACAATGATGTACACACAAATGTGTTTTTACAATGATGTTTATTATTTTTATTTTTATTTATTAGATTCTCAACGAAGTAAAGAAAATAGTATTTTTACAATGATGTTTATTTATTTTTTATTTTTTTTCTCTTCTTTTCTATGTGTATACACTATTTTGTATGGATCGACTCGTTCAAAAATCTCAATCAGAAACTTTTTGAAGCCGGATTTGCCACTAGTTGGTACTTACAAGTGGTCATTTTTTGAATTTCTCAATTCTTAAATTTTTTGGGGGAAAAAACTACCCGAAATTTGACAAAAAAGACTCGGAAACCATATTTTTTTCATCCAAACTTTATGGAAATTTAAACATAGATAGGCAATAATACGAGAAATATTTTGACATAAGAAAATTTTGAAAATGTGAAAAAAAATGTTGAACATTTTTCTAACACTTTTTTTTACTCATTTTTTAGATTCTAAACGAAGTGAAGAAGCTAGTGTTTTTACAATGATGTTTATTTTTTTTCTTCTTTTTTTATATATTTTTTTTCTGTATACACTTTTTCATATCTACTTGACCAAAAGTTTCGATCAGTAACTTTTTAAACTGGATTTGCTTCTAATTAGTACTTTCGGGAAATAACTACCCGAAATTTGACAAAAATACTCGGAAACCATCATTTTTAGATCCGAACTTTATGAAAATTTAAACATCGTTAGATAATAATATGAGAAACATTTTGGCGCAAGAAAATTGTGAAAATATGAAAAAAAAAATTTGCAAATTTTTCTAACATTTTTTTTTTTCATTAAATTTTTTTTTTATTTATTACATGAAAAAAAAAAAGTAAAGTAAAGCAAAGCAAAATAAAGTAAATTAAAGTGAAGGCAAGAAAGCCGGATGTACTTCACACCATGGGTATTTTTCGCTCTTCGTGTCAGATACTCTTGATAAGTGTGTTGAAAATGACGACCATTATTGATTTTTATATTATTAACTTCTTTTGTTCAGACTTGCCTTATTGAAGAAATAATTTGTCGTTTCTGTAAAATTCCATAAGCCCACCAAGAGTATCTGACCGAAGATGGCTTTCTTTCCATTAATTTACTTTGCTTTGCTTTACTTTACTTAACGTTTTTTCCTTTTCTTTATTTATTAGATAAAAAAAAGTAAAGTAAAATAAAGAAATGTATAGGCAAGAAAGCCATACTTACTTCGCACTGCAGATATTCTGCGCTCTTCGGGTCAGATACTCTTAGTGGGTGAGTTAAAAATGACGACTATTCTTATTCTTGATATTATTAACTTCCTTTGTTTAGAATCGTCTTATTAAAGAAATGATTTATCGTTTCTTCAAAATTCTGCACACCACCAAGAATATCAGAGCCGAGGAGAGAAGAATATTTGTGGTGCGAAGTATGTTCGGCTTTTTTGTCTATACTTTACTTTACTTTATTTGATCTAATAAACAAAGAAAAGAAAAAAAAAATTAATGAGAAAAAAAAGTGATAGAAAAATATCCAACATTTTTTTTTCATATTATTGTCTATCTACGTTTTTTGAAAATAGCCAAATAGAGTTTTTTTTTCTTGGAATTGGCCATAAAGTTTAACTTTATTTAAGAAATTGGGTATTAAAATTTAATCAATATTATAGTTGTTTCAAATTTACTTCATGCATTTTTTCTCTTGCCTCAACAGTGAGCAATCAATAATCATTTAATAGCAATTATATATAATAAATAAATAATTTGATTAAAAATGTTTAATTTGATATGTACACACCAACAGTTTAATAATTAAAAATTTTTTTTAAAACAACACACTAATTTTTATTTTAAGAACTCAAAACAATATTTTAAAAGAAAAGAGAACTTTCTACAAAATAACAGTATTTAAGAAAAAATAATTTTTAAAACATAATTGAATAATGTTTTCCTAAAAAAAAATCTAATATGGTCTTGTCTTTCGGCACAGCAATAAAATGTAATTTTTTTACACGAGTCATAACCGGTCTTGTATCCTGGCGCAATACACCGATAACTCGAATAACTTTTGTCAATAATATTATATTAACAACTTATAAAAATTACAATACAATGTATAAAATTAGTGACAGTCACGTATACAGGTTTTTGACGTCCGGGTACTATTATTTTTTACCAACCCACCCCCTCTAACATAAATATTGAACGTTTTACGGAAAGCACATTTTTGGAAAATATACAAAAAAAAAAATGATATCAAAAGATCTTACAAAACAAGTTTTAAGAAAAACATAAACCTTTTATTTCAAGAGGTTAAAAAACTATCTGGGTTAGTAAATAGTTGGTGTTCCTTTAGGCGATGGTATTCCTGTAAGAAAATAAAAGTGATGCTCTTTTTGTGTACGTCATAAATATCAATTTGTTACAAAATAAGTCTTTGTTTTAATTTTATATACTATTAAACACTCACACGGTTATAAATTCAATAGACAATATGGTAAAAAATTAAATATTAACATTTATATTTTATTAGTTTCATAATTATTATTTATTATTAACAGTCAACATAACTTTGGCTCAAATTATTTAATAATATTTTTATTTTTGTTAACAAATTGATAACATTTATGTCTTTTTACGTGCTCTTAATTAAGTAAACTCATTGATGATATCCTCATAATTTAATTCTTTTGTGACGTTCGATTCTATGTTATGTATTGCAACATCATTTAAGCGTTTATCGGTCATCCTTGAACGTAAAAAGGTTTTAATCCTTTTTAAAGCACTAAAAGACCTCTCAGATGAGCAGTTTGATACTGCACATCACAGAAACATTCTTAATGCAATTTTTACATTGCCCCTAAAAAAATTCCACTGGGGGCGATCACCCCTTTGGCCCCCCTCTAAATATGTCACTGATTAGTGAACAATGAACGAATACGTTTTGTTTTAACCTAATTCAATGAAAATTTCCCATCTATCTATATTTAATGAAATATTGGGGCAAACGCAATGTGGCACTCCTAGCACTCCTTTTATTTGATTCGGCGACTATAAGGAAATCATAGTATTATACGGTCGGTATAGGGAAGTGCAGTGGCTTGATCATGACTCATGAGTTTCAAGTTGTTATCGACCATCAATTAAAGACTAGTACTTATTGAAAAATGCAATATACATAATATTAAATACGTATCTACATTATTATTATGTTCAAATAACTGTCTTCCGAAATAGATTAACATATGACCGTGATAAGCATAATGTGTATTTCAGAAGAAAACATTTTTTTTTTCTATGCTCATTTAAACTTTTAATTGCACTGATAAATAATTATAATTGTCCAAACTATTAGAAATTACTGATTATTTATAATTAAAAAAATTGTTTTTACAGACAGGATACGATTACGTAAGTACATCTGCGTGCCTGTATTGTTTTATATCAAAATTTATTCGAATAATATATTTTTAATATACGCCAACCAGTATTTTATGTCTTACACATACATAGGTAATTAATTCCTAAAACAGAGAAAATTTGTCATAAATCTTTCTTCAAATAATTGTCACATAATACGAAATTTTACCAAAAACGTAAAATGCAGAAAATGTACGGTCGCAAGTATAAGAATACAGACCATCAAACAGTTTTTAACACTTTTTACAATCAGAAAAAACATCTATAATGTAAAATCAGACATTTAATTCCAAATTCAGTACCAACGATTTTATCGAAGATTATTAAAAATAAATCAAGAAACTAATTTATTTTAGATCATACACTATTACCTACGTTTAATCATGTAAACAAATTTATTTTCTCGTTGCCTACTAAATTGTGTGACACATGTGTCAGTGATTGGCAAATTTAATCTCACAACTGATTTCATGATTATTTATCAATTAGATCCCTAATAAGATCCTTAATAACTGGATTAATGGTCATTTTAAAACTGGACGACAATCTACTGAGAGTACACTGAGATATCGACTGACATTGATCGTTTTTTTATAACATTTTAATTTCAGAAAAAATATGCTTACGTAAGTTACGTGACGTATTGTCATATTTTATTATTACATATAATTGTATTTAAAATTCGTTTAAAATGCGATTGAAAATACAAAATATATGACCATTGAAAATAATTATTTTTTAATGTTCTCTGCATAATCTGCTGCTACCAATAGAAGATATAGAAGATTTTTTTGGAGGTAAGTTTCGTTTGATTTCATAGATAAGTACCTGTATCATTTAAAACACTCCAATTAAATGTATGATATAATGTCGATTTATAGTCAAGTATATTCCATATTCCATCGTCATGAACATTTATGATTTTTATTATATAATAATATTGCTTTTAACGTACTGTATAAACATAAATGTCTCTTTTAAATTATTCGATTCCTGAAACTTGAAAATTTGACTTAACAAATCTAATTGTTATTATGTGTTTACATAAAAATGTATAACTGTTGTCTGTTTGACACCTAATTCCAAAAATAACGTAAACTTTTCATTTTGAATTTATTATTTCATACTTACCAATAATAATTATATAAAAACTAATTTTTTATTTTCAATCAAGATGATATAGAATATTATTTGTACAATTACACTATACAATACACTGTTATTGACAACAGTGGCGTATTTTAAAAGGGGGTATGGGGAAATTAATTATTCCAATATTCGATTTGTGAAAAATTATAGAATGATAGAACAATTGAAAATTAATATCATGAAATATTATAACCATGTTTTTATTATTTTAGATTCTAAGAGAATAGAAAGAGTTGTAGAAGTTTCGAATCGATGTTAATTTACTTTTTTTTCTGGAACCAATTTTTCTCATTAAAAACGTTCTCAGATTAGAACGTTTATTCTATATTTACAGTAGTTAATTTTATTTTATTGGCATAGTACTTTAAAGTGGTAATTTTTCTCTACTCTCAATAGCTTTACCTTAAACGAGGAAAAACTATCGAAAAATTGAATAAAAACGCAAAATATCTTGCTCCAAGTTTCCATGTCGTTAATTTTTCTTCATTGATTTTAACGTAGCCATAACATGATATATTTTTATTTCATAATAATAATTTAACATCGGAAAGCAGTAAAGCTACAGATAATATTATTATAAATCCATAGCATATGATAATTACTATTATAACAAATTAGTAAAAAATAATACAGTCAAATATTAAAGACATGCATTTTTAATCTAGAAATAGAATAAAAATAAAAATAAATGAATTATACGACTTAGGTGAAGACATATTGGAATCTCATTATTTTAATTTCTATAAGGGAAAAATGAAAATAGGTATTACTTCTTCAATCAAATGCTGAAAAGTGAAATTTGAAAACTAATTTAAAATAAAAATTTGGGACAATCTATTACATCTTTTAATAACTTATAAATTAATTTTTTATCAAATTACTTTTGTTGAGCAGCTAATTGTATTATAATTTTTTTTTTATATTTTTTTTTGAACCTAAATAAATTATGTACAAAATTCCTTTGTAGTGTTCAGAGATTTTTGATTTAAACGGAGTAGGACAAATTCCAAACCACGGACACAAATTCCAAAATAGATCTTAGTACCTTACCAAACTGTAGTAAAGTGAAATAAGACTGCTCTTTAAATTAAGCACAGATCCTCATTAAAATACCAGAACCTCTTGAGGCTTTAATATAATTTAATTAGTAAATGCATATAAATACTTAGATAATTTGAAAACATTAATTCATCATCTCAAACTTGGCCTATTTGTATGGTTTTATTTTTGCACATAGCATATTTAAAATTAACTAAAGATCTATGGTGATAAAACGACACATGTACACATTTTTTGACAAACTATTATGATATTACAATGATTTTTATAAAATTATAATATTCATATTAATATTGTTTATAATGTGTATTACTACTATTCTTATTAATTAAAGAGGGTCGACAAATAATTAATTTCCACATCTCCCCCCCTACCCCGGTCGTGAAAATCCTAATACGCCACTGATTCACAGTGGATAAATATTTCAAGTTTCTAGCACATTGAGATTCGGAGTTATTATTTAAAGAATAATAGCACCGTTTTTAAAATGAAAACCTCTTCTATTCCAAAATATTAATGCAGAAAGTAGTAGATTTTAATACTTAAATTGAGTATCCCCCCACCCAAATTGTACTTTTGGTACATGCGTGACAAAAATATTAGGTAATAACAATCAATTGTTCGCGACAATCAGTGTTAAATCCAGATAAGTATTTTTTTACCTAGATAAAGATGACTGAACTCAAATTTATCTACATAAAAAACAGATCATTTTTTTTTCAATATTTTACACTTAAGTTTTATTATTCAAATTTAGATATTAAGTATAGGTTTCATTGAAATGTATAACTATGTCAAGGATCTAATAAATAATATTAAGAATTATTCTAAATGTAGTGAATAAAACACGTATAAACATATAATAATTAAGAATAAATTGAAAATAAAATTTATTTGAACTCTTTTATAATATATATAACAATTTATTTATGTAATATGTATTTAAGTACATAGGTAATTAGTTTTCTTTTATCATAATAATAAAAACAATAATTATAATTTTTAGTCTTCACTTTACATCATGTTTAATTAAGTTAATATATAAACAAATATATTATTACTATTTAACATTTATATATTACCCTTTATCATAGGCATCAATAGAGGGTAGCGAAGGGTAGCAACTGCTACTCCAAGTTTTTTGCCGAGGTAGCAAAAGTACAACTTTGTTACCCTAAAAATTATTGTGATTTATACATAAAAGATGTAGAAATAGACAAACTTTAAGTAATTAAATAATTTTATGTGTCACCAACGATTAAAAGAAGGCTACATTTACAATTATTTATTTATCATTAAAATTAAAATACATTTTTAATCTCTAAAATCTCTATTAAATCTCTATTAAAAATATGATAAAGATTAATTTGTTTTATGATTTTTTTTTTTTTTTTTTTTTAGAACAATCTGCTAACTCAGTTTTTTTTTCCAAACGGCGCCACTGCTTTTTATTAACGTTTTTTTTGTAGACGCGTTAAGTTCATTTTCGTCTAATTCAAAAATTGTTTTTATCGAGAAAAAAATAGATCGGAAATATTGGGTATTTGTATCTAAAGAATTAAGCACCGAAGTGTCAAATTCAAAATACATATTTTTGCTGTTCATTTACATTAAGTTTATGCAAGTACATATACAGATTTCAATAAATTTTGTACATTGCCTATTTAAAGTTTCAACACTTTGTAGAATAGATATTCGGTAAAATATGAATTTTATACTTTTTCTATACCTACTCATTTCTAGTATTCTTTAGAATTCTACATTCAACGCTACCGGTAATAGGTATACTATATACTTTAATTAAAACATTGTATCACGTCTAAATATATCAAAAAAAAAAAAAAAGTTACATATTTTTTACTCAGTTGAGTTACTTTTTTAGATTCTAACGAAGTGAAGAAGCTTATGTTTTTACAATGATGTTTATATTTTTCTTCTTCTGTAAACATTTTTTCGTATAGAAATACTTGTCCAAAAGTTTCGATCAGTAACTTCATAGATCCAAAGTCACACCCAGATGATACTTTTGAGAGATTATTTTTCAAATTTCTCAAAACTTTTTTCAAAAACACAGAAAAATCTGACAAAAAACGGCAAAATATGCTATACAATTTTTCGTATGGAAATATACTTGTCAAAAAGTTTCGATCAGTAACTTTTTGAAACCGGATTTGCCTCTAGATGGTACTTTACGGATTTTTTGAATTTCTCAATTCTTCAATTTATTTTTTGGAAAAAACTACCAAAAATTTGACAAAAATGACTCGAAAACCATAATTTTTTTATCCAAACTATATGAAAATTTAAACATAGATAGAAATTAATATGAGAAAGATTTTAGCGCAAGAAAATTTCGAAAATGTAAAAAAAAATTTTGGACATTTTTCTAACATTTTTTTTTCTCATTTATTTTTTATATTATTAACTTCCTTTGTTTAGAATCATTTTATTGAAGAAATGATTTATGGTTTCTTTAAAATTCAGTACACCCGTCAAGAGAATCCCACCCGTCGTGTGAAGTATGTCCGGCTTTTATTATTTAAAGACTATGTTAATTGTGTTTATGGAGTTATTCGTGCTTACATATTTATTAATAAACAGTTCCATACTATTCAGTGTATATAATAACATTATAATATCTACTAATAAAATGAATTATTTTATTTATTTAATTATCGAGCCTTGATAATGCTCATATTTAGGCATTTAATATAATATAAAAATTTATGTGCATATAAAACGTCATTTCATCATAATTTACGAATTTTACTCACTCTATATAAAATTGTACAGCGCTTGTCGTCTTGTTATAGTTTGGTTTCATGGTGGATCATGCGCTAAAATGTACACATTTTTATATTATTAACTCTCTTCATACAGAATCGTATTATTGAAGAAATGATTTATCGTTTCTTTAAAATTCAATACATCCACCAAAAGTATCCCACCCAAGGTGCGAAGAACACCCCGACGAGCGAAGTACACACTTTTTTTTTATTAAAATCAATTTTAGATTTTGAACGAAGTGAAGAAGCTAGTGTTTTTACAATGATGTCTTATTTTTTTTAATTTTTTTTTTTTCCCCCGAGAACACTTTTTCACATAGATATGCTTGTCTAAAAGTTTCAATCAATAACTTTTTGAAACTGGATTTGCCCCTAGTCGGTACTTTAAAGAGGTCATTTTTTTGAAAAATACATAATTTTTTTCGATTTTACTTGTGATTTAAATTCGTTAAAAAAAGATATGGGATCACTTTTCACTTCAAACTTAACGTACATTCATTTACATAGAATTAACCTAACTAGTTGAAAATAAAAAGTAACTTGCCTAGCCTTGATACTACCGCATTTTTGAGTCGTGAACACGCAACTTTTTTGTCCGCAAGTATCTACGTTGTCGCGTGCGTTTGTAAATCATTGACGTAGCATTTTCCATCGACGATAGCAGTGGCATCAGGTGCGAGGAGTAATTGGTAGCTGCTGATCGGAGGCTGTTTGTCATATAGGCGGCGGCGTGCGGTGAAAACGGCGGAACGAACAGGCCGCAAAGGGGTGGCGCAGGTTTTACACAGGTTTAGGAAGGCCACCGACCGAACGATATCGTCGTATGGCGCAGGTTCAACACAGGTTTTGAGGTTTTTTTGTGCGCAAAACGTAGAGAACTGCTGCGGAATGACATAGCACAGAGGTCGTCAACCTGCGGCTCTTTAAAATTCAATCTGCGGCTCTTTAGGAGAGATTTTTTATCAAGATTTAATTTTTCGAATTTTCATGTATTATTTAATTTTTCCTTTGTTCGTATTTTCTAATAATTTTATTTGATTTTCTGTTGAAGAATAAGTATTAATAATATAGTATTGGTGTTACTATAATATAATATTCTTCGAGTTTTTATCTTTCTTATTTGTTTCTTTTTTTTAAAAAAAAGGATACCTTGAGAAATTATATTTTATGTCGTAACGGAAGACTTTTATTACACCGAATACGACAGGGTTTCCCGTATACAACAGTATCTTAATAGTTTATCGGCACTCTTTCTTCTCCTCGAATGCCATTAGATTGAAATTTGTCTGTGGAATTTTGAGGAGAACAAATTGATAATTTTGATACTGCAGTAAAATCCCTCCTAGGATCACACCATTGCGAGTACTTATATTATATTACGTCGTATGATTAAAATTCAACAACATTTTGGGATAAAAACTACAATTTTTCAAAATAACTATAGGTACTTTGAAATTACTTTTTATTATTATTCATTAAATTATTTTATCGAATTTGATTAGATACTTAATACTGGAGTACCAACCTAAATAACCAAAATAATAACTTCTAGGATTATAATCTTAGGTAGGTATATTTGCAAAATAATAATTGTATACTACAAATTTCAACATTTTCTAGCATTTTCATCTTGCATTCCTTATATTAAAAAAAAAAAAACTAAAAGAAATATAAGGTAATTGCAAAATGATTATTCAGTTTTACTGAAAAACATAAAGAAAGATACCTACTTAATTTAGTTTAACTGTTAACTTGCAAACCAAATAAAATATAATACACATAATGGGGTGAATGATTAGTGATAAGCTCCTTAGCCTCACCATTTTGTATAAGCCACTGGAAGTAAACAATATATTTCGAATGCGTGTTATGACTAATAACACCTAATATTTATGTGCCGCGATAACCACTGGTATATCATCACGTCGACGACGGAACTTCTGCCGAATTCAAGATCTAACGGTCAAAGACCAAAAAAACCTTCTCTTGTACTCGACTGTTATTGCTATCAAGAAGGTCCGCTGCGTAGGTGTATTTAGGGAGGCTTGGGGGCTGAGCCCTCCCCCCCCAAAAATAACAGTCATAGCCCCCCCAGAGTTTTTTAAAAATTACTTGAGATTAATGTACTTTATGGGGGCTAAATCAATAAATAAATATTTTAGCCCCCCCCCAAATATTTTTTCCCAAGTACGCTAATGGTCCGCTGAGAAAGATTGAACGACCCAAATGCTACTAGACATTTTATACATTTTTCAATGGCATTAGTTACACTTAAAAGTATATTTGTTTGCAATTTTCCGTTCTTAATACCAAGAGCTGAAAATTGTATGAAATTAAAACGTACGTAAAAATTTAAAAAACCGGTCATACTTCGCACTATGGATATTCTTCGCACTTTGGGTGTGAAGCTCTTGGTGAGTGTATTTAATTTTAAAGAAACGAAAAATCATTTCTTCAATAAAACGATTCTGAACGAAAGCTTTAAATACTATATAATAATAAGAATTTAAAAAAAAAATCGAAACTTTTGGACCAGTATCTCTGTCTAAATGATGAGGATAACATACACACGAAAAAAAAAGAAACACACATATTTGTAAAACCAATACATTCCTCGCAATCACTCAGAATATATAAAAAAAAAAAATTTTCAATATTTTTAAAGTTCTATACTTGGCTCAAAGAAATTATTTTTAAATTTTATATGGTAATTTTTTACGATTTTGTTCAATCAAAACCAAGTAAAAGCGTGTGTAGTGAAGAAGCTACTGTTTTTACAACGATTTTCTTTTCTTTAAGTGTACACGTTTTCATATATATTTCATCACATCATATTTCTAATATATAAATATATTTCTTATATAGAAGTACTTGTTCAAAAGTTTCGACCAGCAACTTTTAGTATCATAATTTTCATAAAAAAAGTACTTTTAAGAAGTCATTTTTTGAAATTCTCAATAGTTTTTCCAAAATTTGGGGAAAACTACCCAAAATTTGACATAAATGATTTAAAAAATTTCTTTTTTTTAATTTAATCTCTATGAAAATTTAAATATCGATAGATAATATTAGATAATATTGTGAGAGAAAATTATAAATATGTAAAAAGAATTTTTGTAATTTTTTTTCCGAAACATATTTTTCTTGTTCTGAGTTAACAGATGGATATCAAACTAAATGTGTTCAAAATATTTTTTTTTTCCAATAGTTATAACCTTTAGAGCTTTTAAGAATGATTGTCTTAAATAAGCTGAAGCTTCGCTCAAAATTGTTTTATTGAATAAATGATTTATCGTTTATTTCAAAATTAACAAATCCACAAAATCTCACCAGAGCAGTGAAAAATGGCTATGGTGTATGTCAAGCATTTTCATTATTCACCAGTAAAAGGTTTTATCGGGCTGTATATATGACCAGTGTTGTATAAAGATAAAAATTAAAGTATCTATTGAATATATTTACTTTAGTAATTAAAATAAATGACAATTAATGGTATCAAGGGCACCCAGAAGGGGGAAGGGGTAAGGCACATTTATTCCTCCCTAAAAAAAGTGTTTAAACTTTTATTGTTGTTCAAACAAACGCTTAATTTTCATTTTGACTTACGCATAGATTTTGAATTTTGAATTTAACATAAAAAACAGCTTGTAAATGTAGACACTTGACCTTATAAGCCACCGCCAACGAACAATGGGTGTACACACTCAGCATTACGGTATTTGTAAAAATCCCAAAAATTGTCCTTTTCAGGCCGTATGCACATAAACATATTATATTAGGTTTGAGTGGTTTGACCAATCAAATAAATAAAGCTACAATACTTAAAATGCTGAGAACCACTATTTTTTTAGTTGCTTTAGGTATATATTATGCATTTATAGTATTTATTAATATTGCATTTAGGGTAATATCCAACAGGATATAAGGCTTTCCCAGAATGACAATAACATTGGAACGATTTAAAATAATTTTTGTATGTTATAACTAGATATTGACCTAATGGCAATATATTTTCTTACCTACAATACCAAGTCTTGGCACTTACAGGTTTATTTATAATATTCAAATAAACCGATAAAATCAGTCTTCACTTGCGTTATTTTATAACGGCAATTACTGTACTGCACGTACTACACGTAGCAGCAACGTTGTGGCGACGTAGATCCATCTTGCGTACATACGTACATACGGGTAGAACACAAAAAAAAAAAAATTGAAAAAAATGGAAAACCATTCATTGCTCCACTAAGAATATAATATTAATGCAAGATTTTATCTATATAGATTTATCTAGATAACATCTCAATTTATCTAAGATGACAGCTCAGATAACTTATTTCTAATTTATCTGTAATAAAAGACAAAAAAAAAAAATAATTATCTAGATAATATACAACACTGTATATGACTGATCTAAGTACTTTTTCCAGGAGAAAAAAAATTAAATTAAGAAAAAACTTTATTATAAAATCACTTCGCACCACTCAGAATCTATAATAACTGCATAAAAAATTATAAATGTTTGAACGTTTGCAGTTAAACCGTCAAATTGTCCTGATCCTAGACGCTGTGTAGTGCATGCTATTAACTATTTAGGTAGGTACCTAAACAAATTAATATTTATACTAATATGACCAATCTTATGATAAACAAATGTTATACGGTGAACATACTAACTACACATAAAAGCCGATTTTGTATTTTGTACTTATCACTAATTTAATAATTTTATTTATTACTATTAATACATAATTTTTTTTTATCTATTTATTTAATTTATATTTATTTTTTCTATCTATTCATCATTATACAGTGAAACTTCTATTTGACAAAATCATTTTAAGAACCACGATTTTCATCATTCGTAAATTTATCTCCATTTAACGAATCTAATATTTCTACATAACTAATAAATTATTCAACAACAAACCTATAAGTTACATAAAATTTAGTCTCATTAAAATATTAAATACTATTTTAAAATTAAATATACGTACAATTTTAATGTATTTGCCAAAGATAATACACTGAAAGTAGTTAGATAAAGCTGGTTAGTTTTACTACAGTAACGCAATTATTTCAGTATTAACTTAAAGTATGCAGATACGGTCAATTAATTATCTCTCATTTTATCTATAGGTACAAAATATTTCGAAATTTAAATGCTTTTCATTAGGTATTTTACTGTCGATAAATTTTAAATTTTAAATTGAATCGATAAAAGTATTGTTGAAAGATATGGTGTTTCGATAAGTTCATTGAAAAAACAAACTTTTTATGAAAAAACCACAATTTAAGAACAATAATTAAGAAGCAAACGTAACTCTCAGTTTATTTCTTTTAAATTAAGATTTAAAAATAAATTAAAGTAGTTCAAATATAACGTACCTAATATTATATGATATATGTTTTT
The DNA here is from genome assembly GCA_025469315.1 of Stegophylla sp. TES_Ste_2020. NCBI lineage: Eukaryota > Metazoa > Arthropoda > Insecta > Hemiptera > Aphididae > Stegophylla > Stegophylla sp. TES_Ste_2020. The sequence continues at coordinate 2,534 of JAIPRM010006223.1, read as the reverse complement.
TTCACACATATATTTCATTGTAATGTGATCATACATTTCGGTTTACAATGTTGCAATTCAAAATCTGAAACTATTTTAAAGATTTTCCTTAATGCTCTTAATAATGTAATAATTATATAGTATATAATGCATATAATACGCTGTCATAAATAAAGTTGTTCAACGAAATGAATGCCATTAATTTTATAAACATTTATCTCACAATAAAATCGTCTAAATAAACTTGAGTCACACGATAATGCGTTGAATAGAAACGTATAAATGTAATTATTTGCAATTAAATTAAATAAATATTATTTGCTTTTAAATATCTAATAGAAAAGAAAGATCTAGAGGTAAATGATGGTAAGAATATTAAAATATTATATTATTATATTTATTTTAAAACATAAATTATATTATTCAAAATTACTTTGGAATGTAAAACCCACTAAGATATCTTCAAATTTGCATAATTAAATGCAAATTTTAAATGAAACGAATATAATTATTTTAAGGGGTTTAATATACCAACTTTTTTTTAATAAAGTTGGTATGTGTTCACACGAATCATTGGCTAAACTTGTTTCCAAACCATAATAACAGAACAATTTCGAAATCATGACGCAAATGGTTATCAACAAATTCTTTATTAAATTTATTTTTAAAAGAATAATTACAAATTTAGATTTAAAAAATATACATATAAAAATGTTATTTACTCTGAATATAAAATATCCTAAATAACGCTTTTATTCAGCCTCCTCCTAAAAGATATGCATAATTTAATATTCCATAATTACTGTTAATTCTTTAGATGATCTAGATGACAGATCGAAGAAAATTTGTAAGTATCCTCGTGTATTAATACTTGCAAATAATTTGTATGAATTTAATAGGTACATAAAAACATCATAAAGGAAATGTTAGTGAACTTTGAACAGTAATAATGAGCTCAAATTTTTTCACCGCTTGAGATTTTAGGAAAATATTCCATTTTTTATTGTCTTATCTTGTATTTACAATTATTATTTTAGATAACGGATTTGGATATAAATACTTTTTGAGCTTTGGGAGCTATATTCATCCAGGTATAAAATTTAATTTATTACACATCTTAGTCAAAACACATAAATAGGAATTAAATTTAAATTAATTTTATATTTAATACTTATACGTTAATATTATTACATAATAACCTATGATTACTACATGGTCGATGGGTGATATAATATACTTAGTCTACAGTGCTTCCCGCTTTTATACATATCATAATAATTAGACTGATTCATTAGATGTGTTAATGATATGAAAATAATTTAACTGAAATGCCATAATGTGTTTAGTCGAATATCATTTTACCTGTGTTTTTTAGAAACTGAATACTCTATATGCCTACTTATATTTTCTCAAACATTTCTTAAAAATTAGCGTATAATTTACTTTTCCACCTCTTTTTGGGTTTATTAATTAAATAATAATTATATAAAATACATTTAACCAATGAATTTTTCATATTTATTACAGGCTCGAATTTTAAAATGACAACATTATTTTGTTTTTCCCGACCCAACAACAGTAAGTCGTTATGGAACAAAATTAAATACCTACTGCATTAGTGCTATATAGTATAATAATAATTTATGTTTTTCATAATGAAATCACTTTTTGATTCCAATTCACGGCCATAGTGAACATAGAACTTTTTACTAAATAATTATTAATTATCGTTTTGTGTGTCATCAAACAAATTGTACAAATTACCTATTACTCCCAACATCCAGTGCCATCTAGAGAATTTGTTGCCCGGAGCAAATAAAATTTCAACACCTCCGTAAAACCCCTTCCCTTAAGTTCACAAATTCTTTGATAAAATCTTTTGATATTGAGGCACCTCTAAATATATGGCACCCGGGTGCAAGCACCACTACTCGCCCCCCTCTGGACCTGGCACTGCTCATATTTACGTTATAGTTGAAAGATGTAGAATGATGAAAAAAAATCTTGTGTTCTGTCAATTTTTAGATTCTAAATGGAACGAAGAAACAAGAGTTTTTAAAATGAAATTTTTGTTTTGTTTCATTTTCTTTTTATTCTGTAGACCGTGTTTAGTCGTAGGTATATTTCTGCTGTAAATCATATTCTAATATACAGCTTTATTCGATAAAGTCAAATAATGGTTTAATATGAGAGATTATCATTGAAATCTCCTATAAAAAAATGCTATCAGTTGTTTTCAATAGTCCACAAATTACATCCGCAAGGGACATTAAAGCATCAGGCTATTATTAACGGTTGTGAAGTTTTTTTTTTTTTACCAAAAATAAACATTTTCCATCACATTGAAACATTAGGCCCGTTAGGGTATACAGTGGGAGTTTTAAGTGTGCTTCTCCAACTTTTTATAAGCTAAGAGAGTTGTTTTTTTTACAATGATGTATATTTATTTATTTATTTATTTTTTCTTCCTCTGTGAACACTTTTTCGTATAGAACCACTGGTCCAAAAGTTTCGATCAGTAACTTTATAGATCCAAAAACGAACCCAGATGGTAC